>KZ651054.1:1130364-1163355 GCA_001010745.2 Gerris buenoi | reverse complement strand
TTATTTATTTTTTTTAATTCTATATTTTTCTAAGAGCGTTATGGGGGCCGCATAAAAACCTTATGGGGGCCGCATGTTCCCCACCTCTGGGTTATAGAATTACAAGATATTGCGAAAAATTGTTATAAGTTTGCTTTTATATGTAGGTTAAATTGTTGTTCGACATATAAGGTTAACTAATATGTATTTTTTTATGTTTGTACCTTGATAATAACCCAAGGTGGGGTTGAAATATAGCAAGAATTGTTTTTTTTAAAAATTGAGAATTAAAAGTTATTTATAAACAACGTTCCCATCGGACCATTGGAAATTAGTTTCTAAAAAATATTATTAAGAAATATTGTTTGGTTATATTTAACAGAGACCAAAGTGGTGTACATGATCACGTTTATTTGAGTAGGGCTACTTGTCTTCCGGTCTATTTATATATCCACTTCCAATTTCGAATCAAGGTCGGATCGGATGTTGAGTTTTCTTTTATTTGTTTACAGTCATATTAACAAAAAAAAAAAATCAAATTTTAAATAATTATAATTTAACAATAACAAAAACAGGAAGGAAACCGAAAATATATATAATGAATGAGTTAATCTCTTCCGTCGTTTAATGTATATGTTATAAAATAAATACCGAACATCACTAGAGTGGGTTCTTTTGTGGTATTAATTTATCGTTTTTAGCTTTTACCAAGATTATTTATTATAAAGCGATTTTCATATTTTTGGGTTTTATTGTATAGTCTAATTTAAATGGGTTTGACCCTATAATATTTCAATTGTATGAGAGATTAGGATTACTGTCATCCCATCTATCTAAAGGACAATAAATAAAAGAGGATAATATAATTTCCGTATTTTAAAGATAAAAAATCAACTCGATTATTTAATAGAACCAATTTTAATCAAAGAAACAAGGAAATAGAAAATAATGAAATAGAAATTAGCAAATAAAATTAAACTGGTAAGCCTTTTTATTACCTTTCTTTAGATATATTCCATAACTTTCTCTAGTTAAAGTACGAAAAGAAACCTTTTATAAACTTTATAAAAGGTTCCTTTTCGTACTTTAACTAGAAAAAGAGCTATGGAATATATCTAAAGAAAGGTAATATAAAGGCTCTGTCTCTCTGTCATTCCGTTGGCATGTTTCAATTCATAAACTACTATAGCTAAGAACATGAAATGAAATTCGGCACACTGGTGCATTTCGGCATTTATGACAACTGTACATTTTTTGGTGTTTTCACACTTAATATTTCCAAGATGGCGGCCAATATGGTGGGCGACTATATTGAAATCTCCTATGCTGCCAACAACACGACATGCGGATCCAAACTAGATTCTATTATTTCCGACTTGGAGCTACGTCAAAGTGGTAGGTATTCACACTTCCATGATACGTGTTCACGAACCATTCTGGGCTCACATTGAAGTCTGAGCAAAGGTACCTCCTCGCCTTGGTCTTCGGACTGAAAGGAGAGCACAGGCAGGGTCATTGGGGGCAGTTCCCGATGTCTGCTCGACTACGATGATTTGATAGTTTTTACAATCATTCATATATATGAATGAAATTATGAAATAAATTATTTTATTATTATAAATTATATAATTAGAGTATTCATTTTGCCAACTGTATTTTTTTTTTAAACTTTTACCTGAGGGTGAGGGGTCAAATGGTTGGGAAACCCCTGTCGTAAGCTAACCTGCAAAAAGTGTGAAATAAAAAAGTGCAAAAAGTGTGAAATCTGGTGGTTTTATAAATTATTGTATTTTTTACATAAAGACTTACATCATGAAAAAGCCTTTTGATGCTTTATACTCTAATATAAATATAGCGTAACATTATGGAATTCATAAAATATACTTGAAATGTTTATAAAGCAATTCACACGCATTGCAAACAATTTAAGAGGCTTGAATTAAGTTTAGCCAGTAAATTCAGGTTACTGCAATGCCGCAAAGTCAAGTTCAAATGAAAACAAACGGTATGCCAGATTGAACTAAGTTATTAAAAAGACATCGATTAACTCTCTGACCCTGAACTGAATACATACTTAATTATTCCTTTAATTAGACCAATAGTACGGAGTGCGCAATCCAATTTAATCATCGAAATATCATTTGGAAACATAAACAAATTATAATAATTTATTGCGTACTTTTAAATATGTTGATTGATTCATTTTGGATATGTATTTGTTAATTTATTATGTACGTGTATATTTATTATTTTTATAATGTTTACTTTCTTATATACTTTGTATGCGTTATGTAGGTGTGTGAAAATAATATTTTTTTTTATTTTTTTAAGGTCTTCGAGAAAGTGTAAAGTCAAAACTGTGTACTGAACAAATTTAAATTAAATTTGTTACATATATTCTATAGTTTAGGTCCCTTGAGTAGTCTAGATTGGGGAATTCATTTTAGCAACGTTTTTATTTATAAAAAAAATGGTTTCCTATCATTTTGATTGTTATTTACAAAAATGCTCATATAGTCAGTTAATATAACAAAACACATAGAAGTTGCTATATGGAAAGCAATCAGTACATACTTAAAGTTTACTATAACAATGCTCAAAGACATGAAAATCTCTTAAAAATATGTTTCTTTAAAAAAGATTTTTCTTCTTTTTCTTTTACTTTCTTTTCTACATATTTGTATATTATTTTTTTTTTCTTTTGTTCCAGGTGAGTTGGAAATTCAAGATCTTAATTCTCATATTCTTAATCACGTAATGTACTGTATTTTACCTTAACTCTTCGACAAACTTAAGTTTAGATATAATTCAAAATAGATTGACCCCTTTGTAATATTATGATTAATTTGTAGATCTTTTTAGGGTAGTAAAAAATCATGCTAGATTTTACCTGCCATTCTCAAGCCTATAACAATAATACTATATTTATAAAAGAGATATTGTAACAATCAAAACAACCAGCATAATGTTACAGATGTTGAACTATACCTTCTTAAAGTTATTGTGAGAATAGCTAATTTTATTTATAAAATAGACATTGTAACTATGAAAACAACCAGCACAATCTTACTGATGTTGTATACCTTCTTAAAGCTATTGTGAGAATAGCCAGTTGTGGACAAAAAAAGAGTAAAATTTAGAAGCATCACATTGTTCCGTCGTCAAAGTAATAAATAAGATTGGAATTCTCCTCACAAGTAATCCTTTATCTCTTCTCTGTATAAAATAACTTTTAAATATAGAAGAAGAATTTAGATATAATGATAACTACCGCAGACACATGGTGATATACAAGCCTTCAGAAATGACCGATATTTTAAGAAGAGAGAAACTCCGGAGTTTCTTTTGGATCGTGACGACACTTCTTAAAAGAGGTTCACGGAACTCTCCGCTTGCCCGCCAGCGACTGGAAAAAATATTGGTCTCTTCGGAAGGCTCCCCACTACGACGCCTAGGTAGTCCGACCGCCCTCCACGGCTCCATCCGCGCTACAGAAATTCAGTTTTTCAACTTTTTGATCCTACACTGAAGGTGATTAGATCAGAGAGATAAAGAAGGATAATAAGTTCGCAATTTCAAATGTTAGCAGGAAATCTCTTCTGGTCAACTTAACTATACTGTCACATTTCTTCCATCTGACATAGACAAATAATTGATTATAACGTCATTACAACTTTAACTATTATAGACTCGCGAAAAATTTACTTGCAGTGGACTCAGCAAATATTTATTTTGTGTCTAGAAACTATGTGTATTAGAATTAGATTGTCATTTTAGTATATCAGATTTGTTTTACGCTTTATTTTCAGTATTATCTTGATTAGTACAAAAAATATTTCTCCAAAACAATTTGACCTAATTTTACCTTAATTTGCGGTATATTTTGAAAAATTTACCTCTACCTCAATTCATTTATAGGTGTTTCTTTATGAGTATGATGTTTCATACTTACGTTTTGGTCCGTCGTTTAATAATTACAGTGTAGCATGAGTGGCCATATGTGCCCTAGCAAGAGTGCCCATATGAGTGACATATTTTCAGGAGAGGGGGGGGGCCAATGCCACAGGGGAGGGGGTGGGGGTAGGCTTCTTGAAAGCAAAACACCTGACTTGACTACGGAAGTATATATCCCCCCCTGCCCATAGGTATGGGCGCCCATGCAGAGTAGAGTACTCAAAAGGACAAAATTCGTTCCACATTTAATAGCGTAGATTCTACTTTTGTCATCTGCTGAAATCTTTTCTTTAAATCTCTACAGAGAGAATGCATATTTTGGAACCCTATATGCATTTAATCCCTTCTAACTTGTGATCTATGTTCTAACTAAAGTTATAAACTAGATTGCAGTACCAGAATTATTCCAAAAGATTTGATTCAATATCCGCTATTAGAAGTAGTGCATTAAATAAAGTAGATAAACGTCGGAAGGAAGAGAGAACATCGTCGATCATCACGCACACTGATTTGTATCCTGTTGACGTCATCTAATCAATCAGAGTGAATTGTAAGAGATTGCTTGATGAACAGGCTGCTATAAAATTATTAAAGGTTAGGGACATGAAATGATTAAGTATAGTACTAAGAAAAGAATGGATATAAGGAAGAAATTTGGTGAAATCAAGGAAGGAGCCCAGGTAGTTAATTAAATTATAAAACAAGGATATACCTGAGACTGGGAATAGTAATTAGGTTATGTTCAGGAACCTGGTTAACAGGTATTCCTCCTCAGAATCATTAATTTTCACAGCATGCATAATTTTCCAAAACTCCCTTAACTTGAGCTGATGAAGTTAATATTCGGCGTCTTCCTTCTATATTACGGCTCTCTTTACAAATCTGTCGCTGTTTCACTAAGCAAGTTTAGCCAATTAAAGGCCCAACACTATTTGGAATAGCTAATTTAGAAATCTAATGGTATAACGAGACAATAATATGCATTTAATTTATATTTTGCATAGTATAATTAATGATATTTCTTTTATGAACGAAATGCACTTAGTTGATAAGGTTTTTAAACTAATTAGAGAGATATCTTAGCCACACCAGAAGGTTAATTTAGCTTTGAAACTGGTCTGGTAATGTTTTATATTTCATCGTACTAACAGTAAAATGAAGCCATGCTAGGGTAGGTAAATGGGTTTCCACCTCTCAGATCCAAGGAGCGCTAGCATTTACCTCTAAAAACCGACTAAATTGCTCCATCCACTCTTCCGTAGATCGCCTTGATTTTTTTTTCTTTTTTCTTCAGGGTCATTTGTTGAAATTGGCCTTTATTTCAAACTGGATAACTGCTTTTTTGAACCCTTTTTGGTTTTTATGCATCTTTTTAATTCTTCCTTTTTTTGTAACTTCCTTGGGTTTAAAATTATAGGCGTTGAATTTGTTTTGAGGATGATCTTGGAATGAAAACTGGATATCCAAACGGTTTAAGGATTTGTATTGCGACAGGGAAAGTATTAGCTTATTGAAGATATTAAGTAAAACAAATGTCAAGAATAAATATTACAAACTTTAGCAGATACTTTATAATCAAGACATGACTATTTTTTAAATTTTTTTATTCGTCGTTATTATATTTTAAACATATTCTTTCTCCACTTTCAACCACCAGAAGTTGGATTAACTGACGATAAAAATGTTATGCCAAATCCCAAATGTCTAATAATAATCAATTCTTCTTACCTTCGTCTTTTCAGCTTATTTCTTTCAACCCTCGAAATCCCCAGCTTAACTTTTCCTCTGCTTCTTTATTTTGTATAAAGCTTCAGTTTTATTTTTTAATATTTAAGTATATCTCTGGTAAACTGACACCTCAACAGCCTCGATCACTTTCATTTTAAGAGATAAAGTAATCACGTCTTAAATATCAACAAGAGTTATTTAAGTTAGCTTTCAAAAGTTACGATACACCACTTTCTTTGTTACTGAGAGACGTTTGGTTTAGAAAGTGATTCTTTTCATAATGAGGTGAAGAATTCCTCTTTTTTCCGCCCGGATTAGCGAGTTAGTTTACATTCTAATTTGGTGTTTGTTAAATTCAAGTAATTGTTTACATCGGGTTTTTATGAGAAAAACAATAAGTGATTTAAAGAAAATGAGGAGAATTATACGCCTTCCGAAATAATTAATTCGGCGCAAAATACAACTAATGAATTAATGTCATCTTAATCAAAAAGAGAAATACTTACTTACATAAAGGAAGTTTATTAAATTTTTTTTGTATTTATTATTGAAATCCACAATCCTAGATAAAGTACGGTACGCAATTCGTGCGAAAACTGCATTTTGCTTTGCTCGTGTGGTTTTAATACCCTCGCTGTCACTCGGGTGCAAACTCCACACTCGCATGCTGCTATCCACACTAGACGCGTAATGTACTATTAATTCCTTTTAGGCAGCGGACTTTTCACTGGGGAAAAGTGACCATTCTTTTTACTGGTCTTATATTACTTGGCTTTGTAAGTTTCATCGCACACCTATTACCCCAATTTTGAACCACATCCCGTCATTCAATCTTTCCCAAATTTTGCACATAGAAACAACTAAGGTGAAGAATACAGAAAGTTGTAAATAAGACAGTTTTTAAAAATGGTATTTTTATATTAATTATTTTTAATGATGTAGCAAATTCGAGTGATATTTTAAATACTAAGTTAGCGCTTTAAAATGGCAAAATGAGTGCGCTGAAACATGTTATAGATTTAAAAATACACCATTAATGCAAGCTTTAACTAAATAATTTATACTTTTAAAAAGATTTTATACTTTTATAATCTATTTCTGTCAAATTTATATAATTTTTTCCTCGTTTTATAAATCTATCAAAATTTATTTGAGTTTTTACATAAATTAAAGAATCAATTTAACAAAATTTAAAGAGCGCTCACGGTTGATATTAATCTGGGCTATCATTGCATGGGGGAAGAGAAACAAATGGGGCCCTGATGGTTGAAACATATATGGGACCATCAATGGGCTAACTATGACCTACCATCCATATTTAAATGAAATCGGACGAGTATTTTTAAGATATGTTGGTTCGCAATAATCGGGTGATAGGCAGACGCTGAACCAAAAATTAGGCAAATTATGACCTAGCATCCAAATGTTTATTAAAGTCGGGAGAGTAGTTTTTATGATAAATATGTTGGTTCACAGAATTGAGCGAAAGATCAAGAGATAGGCTAAGAACAAAAAATGTTCCCTGATGATTGAAACTGATTTCTGTCTTGGAATTTTTGAAATCGGAGATAAAAAAAATTTAGTTCTTCAGAACGATCGCATAGCTTCCGTTACTTTCTTCGGTAGCAAAATGAAAAGAAAAAGTTCAAATAATAGCATTTTAGTGACGCCGATATACGATTTCAACCGGCTTGTTTTTTGTTGTATGAAAGTTACACTTGTGAAATACCTGGGGTGTCGTTCGAACAAATATGAACATCGATGTGTACCAACATCGACAATAATCGGGAGTTCCGTTTTCAACCAAAACTAAGTTCACAGTTTGTCCCGAGTGTCATAAGTTTTGGAGATAGCGTGAAAAATAGTGTCTGAATAACATCAAGCTAGAATTTTGTGTAAAAGTAAATGTTAGATGCCTTTTAAGAATATGTGGTCGGCTAAGTTCATCTGCGGGACATAGCTTGGCAATAGGCATGAAAAAAACAAACCGGTGGAGAGCGGCCATGTCCCGCCCCTATTGGTGGACAATGTGATTTTCTTGATCCTGAGTACGATTATTAGTAGTTAGATTATTAATTAGTTAGTAGACCAAGAATCAAGTTAATCAGTTTGTCAGTTAATCAATAATTTTTGAAAAATAGCAACAAAAATAATAAAACCTGTGTCTAAGAGCTCGCATTAGTACTTAAATACATATAAATTGTTCAGGAATTCGCTATATATTATTTTGAGAATAAGGTTTCTTGCTATTTTTCAAAAATTATTGATTTCCCAGTTATTTCAACCCTCTTTTGCATAGAAACCATTCGACTTACAAAAAATGGTAAAGAGATAATTTGTAGGTATGTTTCTCTTCTTTATTTTACTACTTCTCCACTTTTTGCGTAAATAGCTTGCTTTGCAAGTTATAAGGCGAAATCCACTAAAAAAATAAAAGAAGATAGTGGTTTTATGATGATTCCTCATCATAAAATGTGTAAATTTTTTGTTGGACAACTTCAGATTCGTGTTCAGCACACCGGAAAACATACAATTAACTGCCAGCGCAGTCCGGCCACCAACCGTTTACACTTCAGCACTCTCCAAGCCTTCCCAATATTTCAACTCCCATTTGCGTGAAAACCATACAACGTACAAATAAATGTTATAGACATAAATTGTAGGCTATTTTCTCCTTTTTATTTTACTACTACACCAATTTCTGCGTTAATAGATTGCTTTGCAAGTTATAAGCTGAAAACCAATAAAAAAATATGTTTATTAGTAGTTTTTCAATGATCTCTCATATTTGCCGCGTGAAATTTTGTTGGAAAACTTCAGATTCGTGTTCAGCACCCCACAACAACAATTACACAACACAACAACCACAACAACCACAAACAACAATTACACCAGAACTTTCCACTTTGAGCTCTTTTTATGCACCATTTGACTGGACTAGAACTTGATGTTTGGTCTACTAACTAAGTTAGTACTGAGGATCATGAAAATCGCTATGTCCACCAAAAAGGGCAGGACATGGCCGCTCTCCAACAGGGTTTTTTTTTTAAATGCCTAATACCAAGCTATGTCCCGCAGAAGAACTTATCTGACTACATATTCTTAAAAGGCACCAAAACATTTTCTTATACACAAAATTCTAGCTTGATGTTAGTCAGACATTTTTATGCACGTTATCTAATAAACTATAAGTTCTTGGACGAGGTTTAGTTATCTTTAGCTTTGATAACTCGTATCTATAAAACTATCTATTTATTAATTTCAAAGCTTTTTTAAGGCTCGCTTTCGTGAAATTCCTTTACATTAAATAAAATTTCGATTAAATTAAAGTCAAAAAATTTCGGTTTAAAAGTTTATTTTCAG
Organism: Gerris buenoi; assembly: GCA_001010745.2. Classification (NCBI taxonomy): domain Eukaryota; kingdom Metazoa; phylum Arthropoda; class Insecta; order Hemiptera; family Gerridae; genus Gerris; species Gerris buenoi. The sequence goes on along the minus strand of KZ651054.1, from coordinate 1,154,331 downwards.
TCTTGAGAAAACGAAAAGATGTTGTGAAAGGTCGAAATCTCAAGGGGAAAAGTTTATGACTCGGTTTGTAATAAAATGTTACGACATAGGTAGCTCACATGGAGACTAAGATTAGTCATAAATAGTTTTACTTATTTGCAATGCTTCCCTGAGGTAAAAGAAGCATTTTACGTTCTTAACAATCCTAGAGTCTCTCAACTTCAGTACTCTAGGCTCCATCTTAATCTCCCTTCTTTTAAGAATTTATTTACTAATTTCTGTAAGAGACGCAAGGGAGTAAAAGTTGAAGATAAACTACTGACCTAAAATTTACTGCATTTTTGTAAACGGCGTCCTATTTTTCCATTCCTCTAATTTATGATTTAAATTTTTATCCATTTATGAGTTCAAAGGCTAAAGGTTTTTAATATCCTCTTTCTAAAATAAAATGTAGGCCCCTCCCTAAAATTAAAAAAATACGTGTGGTGTCGCGGGACACCCGGTAGGAACGAAGTTCCTTACATTTTTCATTAAATATAAATGATAAAATCACACTTCTAAGTACGTATACGTTGCTAACTACTTATACATGGCGGAATTAGAAAAGAGACAAAATTAAAAGTAACTAACTGTTTGTACCTAGCGGAGTTAAGGCAAAATTAAAAGAAAAGTGTTATTTTTATACAAGCATCTTACAATAAATATGTATTGAATATAAAAAAAAATAGAATAATTCAAATTACAATCATCAATAACTACGGGAGACATACAGAGAAAAATAGACCCCCGCACCGGGACTCGAACCACGGGCCTCCTATTTTTCCGTACAGGTGCTCTTACCAACTGTGGTATACGGGAGAATGATTTTTCTCTGTCGTAACTGATACATATTCCCCGAAACTAAGCTTTTAATCTCATTCTACAAATCTAGAGAGCCAAATATTCACGGCAACAGAACTAGACCGAGAATTAACACTTATAATTGTAAAGTACTCAATTAGTACCTGTACCTAGTACATCTATTAGAAATTTAATTTTTTTATTTNTCGACATTTTTTTGTTCCTCCCCCCCTCCTCACCCTTACTAATTTTGTATCACAATACCAATGAAACCCTTTTTACGTGAGAATTCACGCCTTACCAATTTATTTTTTTTTATAATATCAAAAATGGGCTACATAGGTTTATGGGAATTGGAATTGGTAGATTTTTGTGTGTGGTGTCGAGTGTCGTTAGATTCCAGAATTTTCGACTGAAGTAAAAGGTGATTATTGAAGCCAGTGTAAATGTGGAATAATGAAGCGATCAGAATTACATATGAACTGCAGAACAAGCATTTGGCAATTGTATGGAGTATATTAGATTGAAGTAGGCCTGTCAAAATTGAAATGGTTCAAAGGTCAAAACCTTACTATGTGTTTGAAATGTAATTATAATGTTAATTTGTAATTATTACATCATCAAATTTGCATAAACATATATTTAATGAAATAACATAAATTGTCTCTCCTCGTAAATTCTAACTGGAAATAATGAACTAAATAAAAACAATAAAACTTAAATAACAATACTTTTCCAGAAAAACGTTAATAACACAAAGTGAACTAAAAAGAGCAAATATCAAGTTAAAAAGTCTAGTAAATAATGAAATATCAAAACAAAAATCTATAGGAAAAACCAAAAATAAACGAATAAATAAAAATAACGGGCTACATAGAAAGTTAAATACATATAAACTTAAACAGCCTTCCTTTTGATTGAGGAAGAAATAAGTTACATTAATAAAAATATGATTAGTGAGAGGTGAGTTTTAAGATTAATTCTAGAAACCGAAGCCTAAGTCCTAATCAGAGAACCGAACCATTCCCTCTCTCGTTAAGGTTCCTTTCGCCGGCTCTCCGTTGACTCTTTATTGTTATAAATTTCACCAACGAATCGAGCTCATTCTGCGCAAAATGGAAGAAGCAAATCTTGTGCTGCGCGTGCATGTGATTATAATCGGTAAGGTCCTGATTAAACGTATTATTGGATCGTTGAAGAATTCTACTAGAATGGTTCATATTTGTGTAAAAATATCTTAGTGCATTTGTGAGCCGTTGGAGGAATATGGGTTTGTTTCAGCAATAATTTGATTTTTTTGGTATATTGTGATGTTTGAATTGATTTTAGTAACTAAGCTAGCTTTTCATTGAATGTTCAAACCAAAAAGATCAGTTTGATGAAGTTATAGAGAAGAGCTAATATTATATCCTTTTTATTAGAGGACGATCCTTATTTTTATTTTAACTTGATTGGGGTCAGTTGAAAAGTTTTCAACCCTCAGATCTCTTATTGGTCATTTACTGCTCCAACACAAGTTCTCTGGAGCAGTATCCTTCCGTACCTTTAAGAGCAAGTTTAAACTTTATAAATGACTTTGTACAATATTAAATTGTGGTAGGCTAGAAACTTAACGATAACATTAAATTACAAGTTTATTGTTGTTAAGTAATTTCAAGGTATTAATTGTAATAACTGTGAAGTAGAAGTTTATTGGAGATTTACCTCTCTTTGTTAACTAAATGTACATCAGGTTTTAACGGCGAGAGTTAAACGTTTATCTCTTCACAGAGTTATAGACCAAAAAAACCGACTTCGACACGAAAATCTGAAATCCAGAACAATTTCTAACAATTATTACACTGAGGGCAAATTGTATAAGAGTAGTCGAGGACGGGGAAGTGTGAAGCTTTGGAAAAGTAGGAGGTAAAAGCAGTTTTATCCTTAACTCCCGCTGTTGACTCCCACTTCCCCCTTGCTTTAATGATCTCTGTTTGAAATTTCAATTCTCAACTTGGTTGAATCTCCTCTTCTGTACGTCCCTTCAAACTACCTCACCACTTCTCAAAACTCCTCCAAATGAAACACTTGGCCTACCTTTTAAGCATCCCACTTCATTCTTCCTTTATAGACTTAATTTTTCCTCTTTCACCTTCTACTGATAAGCTCCCTTTTTTTTAATAATTGCGAATACGAATTGTAGAGTAATTAAAAACTTTTATTAGAAAGTTACAAAAAAGTGAGTGTCGGCAGTAAGAAAAGTGATCATGATTTGGAGTTTTAATGTTATGTTATTAAATATACTCTTTTAAACTTTTATCCTGTTTTTGGATTAATTAGTGGACCCAACATGTTCATATATAGAGGTCTCGTATTACATCGGTCAGCGCAATATTTCACATATTGGATATCGGGAGTATTAACTTCTCACGGAGAGTTTTACAAATTATCACCGTTAGTTTTAAATCAATAGATACGTCTCTTTAATTAATAATACATAAATTGATTTTACTCTGGGTAGGAGTAGGTCAATTACATATTTTATGTATAGCAGGATAACTGCAAGCCAAATCGGATATATATATTAACAATAGATTAATGAATCTAGTTCTCGAGTATATATGATCAAGTTCTTGAACTTTTAATAAGGGTTTATAAATAAATTAATCTAGATCTTCTGACAGAGACCGTTCAGAGGTTTTGATCCCGATGTTTCGAACCAATGACAGGGATTAACTGTTCAACTGCTAATAACTAATAATAAATAATCTAACACTAACTAAATAATAATATATTTTAATTTAATTATCCCTTATTTAAGTTACTAACTACAAAACTATACACAAGCTTTACAATTAGGTGATTTTTTATCGTAGTGAAAACTTTGTATTGTTGATTTTTTCTTTTAGTATTGTTAATTTTCCTTTTCTGACTTGGTTGGTAGAGTCAGTGATTACCCCTTGCGATAGTCAACACGCACTTCCCTAGCTACCAGCCTATTCAAAATAATATTAATCATTCTCTTTTTTAACTTCCACTATAGTTTCTGGTACGAAAGATATTTTGGATTAATTTGTTGAGGATTTTTTTTTATCTTACGACATCTAGGATGAAAAGCATTGTTGTTTTAATTTAATAATTTGATGTATACATTTAATTAAATACGTCTTATCCTTCCTGCTAACTTATTCATAATCTACAATAAAAATTTAAATGAATCGTTTATTGGTTATGACGTTTACACAAACCACTAATGTTTAAATTAACTTTTTTGTTCCCGAGCTTACATAAGGTAACTAAAATTCAAAATCCCTAGAAAGGAACCCGTGTCAGACAAGAGCGAGTCCGTCCCCTGGAGGCGTTCCCAAGTCTGTCAGTTGGTAAGTCAACCTTTTTGCCTTCAACCATAATTTAAATAATTCTCATCTGATCTGCATGAAGCGTGGATGGTAGGTGATAATTGGTCCCATATTAATTTTAACCTTTAGTGTCTATTGCCCTTTCTTCCACATCTATTTAAAGTACTCATCCAATTCTGAATGGTTTGTCGCAAATAGCTCACAGGTGGTCCCATATCCATATTAATTGAAGCGAGCGTAAGCGAGCTTCTTACATACTTTGTTGCTTCTTACTTATAGTGTGTAACGTTTACGTGTCCCACGATAACTTGAGTAAAAGTTGACTCAAATAAAAGTTGAACTCAAGCGTGACACATAGGAACTGTACCAACACCAGACAATACGTCACAAAGATGTTGGCGCGGCAAAACTCCATGTCCTGCATCGTNAGGAACCAACAATAACGCTCAGGGAGTAATGACTTTGTTTCCTCCCTTGGTGCGTAAATAACTATCTCTGTCGTAACTAATACATATTCCCCGAAACTAAGCTTTTAATCTTATTCTACAAATCTAGAGAGCCAAATATTTACGGCAACAGAACTAGACCGAGAATTAACGCTTATAATTGTAAAATACTCATACTGTTACTCATAACTCGTAGTTATTGATAATTGTAATTTGAATTATTTAAAATTTAATCTTTCGGTAGTAAGAAAACTACCAAAAACTTAAAAAAATGAAAAAAATTAGTTAAAGAGTATGCTTGTTAAAGAATGTTAGATTGAAATTAGTGACATTTAACATATATAACAAAAATAAACAAAACAAGTCAAGTAACAGGCTTCCTTAATAACACTTTGTCCCACCTTAACATTTTTGAATATTACGTTTATGCGAGCGTTGCGCGTGAACGCTTGGGCGGATAACGTTGTCCAACGAACTTAGCCTGGGCATTGGTAAAATGAACATGTGTACCAAATTTCAACTAACTCGGTGAACTTTTACTCAAGTTATTGTCATCGGTAGATTTCGTGACGGATTTTGTGACGGCGATTTTGTGACGATTATTTTGTGACGGTTATTTTGCGACGGTTATTTTGTGACGGTGATTTTGGTCGTTTTTTTCGGATTCACTCCCGGGATCCAGAACGTGCCATAAGGAAATTCGTTCCTAAAGTTTCATTTATTTGTATTTGAAAACAACTTGTGGAAAAAGCCTATTGACCTCTTAATTTCAAACAACTTGATTATTCTAGATAAGGAAACTAAAAGATATATCCATCAACAAGGTGTTTGTGTTAGCATTCTGTTAAGGCTTCAGACTGTTGAAGGAGTAGAGGGTGCAGATTAATAGAGGGAGCACCTTTTGTGCAATCCGGGTTTGTTCAAAGGATATACACATAAGGATCTATGTCTTCGGGATTAAGTTCCCCCGGTAAAAAAAAGAGGTCATTGTAGATTGTTTTGTTGCTGCTATATTGGATTGGATTGCTATATTGGAGGAGTTGCTCACAGTCCGTGGCACGTGTTGCATCGGCTCCTCGTATTTAGTTCTTTTAAGTGGTAAAAAAAACGTTTTGTGCGCTAATTTTTGGCTCGTTTATTGATCGAGTTCTTAACTATAAACTGGTAAAGTTTTAAGTCATGGCGATGTTCGTAAAGGGTATATTTTTACGTAGTTTTGATTATTAGATATAAAAGAAGGAGGTCTGACCAAGGGACGATAAGATATCTGAGTAACGGTACATCCTACACCTCCCACTCCTGAGATAGCAAACTCATTGATCTCCAGTGACAGGTGTGACGTATCTCATACACCGCCCCCATTCATTCACAACACACCTACTCCACTCGTTATCAGGATAAATACAATAACAAACTAATTTAATAGATATGGCAGATAACAGCGCTTTAACCCAGCTTTTACTAGAGATCAAGAACGAGCTAAAAACCGATATAAACAGTATTAAAGAGGAATTAAAAAGTGACATAGCTGAAATAAAACTACTTCAAATACATAATTCTCAAGAAATCAAACAACATGAAAGGAGGATTGATTATCTAGAAAAAGAGACGAGAAAGAGAAACCTCCTTTTAATGGGAGTAGAAGAAAACGGAGAAAATATTACCGGCCTGGAAAACTATGTGTTAAATCTTATTAATAATAAATTGAAAGTAGATTTGGATATAAGAGAAGTCGACATTGTTAAAAGAATAGGAAAACCTGAAAATGATAAATGCAGACCGGTCTTACTCGGATTAATTTCTTGGAGAAGGAAAATAGAAATTTTAAAGAATAAAAACAAATTAAAAGGCTCCAACATTTACATTACCGAGGACTTTCCACCCAAAATCCGGAAAATTAGAAATGAGTTAAGAAAAGAAATGATCGAAGCAAGAGACGAAGGGAAGTTTGCTGCTATCAGGTATGATAGACTAGTGATAAGAGAGTTCAGTCCTGAAAGAAATAATACCGCTTCATCACGCTTGGCATCGTTTAACCGAAGATCNCTCGCAAGGCGGCAAAAACACCGAAAAATGATCTGACCGTCTTCTTTGGCACTGCCTAGATAAGGTCATTTATCTCCGGGGTAAAAGGTAATACCGAAATGTTGGGTCAAAATAAACAACTGAGGAATACCTAAAGGTCCGGCAAAAATATAATTAACACATATAATAGGATAACAATTATTTCAAAGAGGCGGTGTAAATTCAAAAAGGCCCACGCGAGCGCTCGAAGGTTAATTTTAACCTTTAGTGTCTATTGCCCTTTCTCCACATCTATTAAAAGTACTCATCCAAGTCTGAATGGTTTGTCGTAAGTAGCTCACAGATGGTTCCCATATTAATTTTTTACTACGTTTTTATTAGCTTGCTTTCTTGTTTGTTTCTTTGTCCAGTACAAATCTTGCAATCGATTTTTAACTAACTTCCCGAGTAGCTGGACATTTGAAACTTTTAGATTAGCGCAGAACACGATGACAATGCATTATTTTAATACTTTTAGCCATCTTTCAGCAAAATTTAATTCGTTCTCAGCAAATTGTGCTGTACGGAATGTTAGTTCGGAAAAAATCCGCAAGTAATTTTATTTGTTTTGATATGTTCCATATTTACCATCTTCATTTTGACAGGTTTCAAATGTATGACAGAAAATTTAAAAACGTAGTATATTAAAAGTTCTTTTTATATTGCAATTATTAACCTTTAGTGCCTATTGCCCTTCCTTCTACATCTAATAACAGTACTCATCCAATTGTGAATGGTTTGTCGTAAGTGGTTGTCGTGGTTTGTATCTGTAGCTCACAGATGGTCCCATATTAATTTCAACCAACTGCACTTATTTAATATTAAATAAAAATGAATGTAATTCCTCTGGGTATCGAAACAAGTTCAAAACCAATTATCAATGGGCTCACATTATTTAATACTCTAGATACTATTCGTCTAACAATTGGATGGATACAATTTATAAAAATGGGGTTGGAGAGCACAGGAAACTTTAGCAGGTGTACTCTACTAGTTTGATTGTAGTTTTTTATAATTTCCAACTTGGGTCCAAGAGGTTTTGATCAATAATAAAATAGGTTTGAACGGAATGGCTACTGATGGAAAGTGAATAAGGAGTGTCGCTCTGATTGTATTAATTAATAAATTAACTTCTATTTTATATTCTGATAATGATTTCGTGACCGAAATTTATTTTTACTTTCTTTAATTTTATATTTATTATTTTACATTATTTATAGTATTCAAATCAATTATTCTTCTACTGCCATTCTATTTTTAGACCTCTGATGATGCTTAGGGTCGAAGGATAAACACTAAATAAATTATTATCTATTTTCGAGTTTTATCATCTGGACATCTAAAATGGAGAATTTAAGGTTTATATATTTTGTTTATACATTTTCAATGATTAGTATTTTCTAGTGGGCAGTTACTCTATATAATGAGAATTTTTTTTCTTTGTTAAAGCCTGTGAATTCCATCCATCGTACAAAAAGAATTTTTTTATTATTATTTTTTCATTTGTTTTCTGAAAAAAGGGGATGCGTGCCAGACCTCACTATCGTTACCATTAATAGTTGATAACCCAATAGAAATATTGTTGCCATTTGCAATGGGCAATGTTGGCCAAATATCATAAATTTCAACTTGGCTAATGTTGATTCTTTCTTGATCTTCCCCCCCCCCCCACAAAAGAAGGGATAACGAGTTGCTCTCCATTGTCCATTGTAAATGTCCATTCCAACCGACATTTCTTCACTTGTTATTTATTTATGACGGAGTATTCAACAAATGTGATTTATAGTATTGTATTTTAAACATTGTAATAAACAAATACATAATTATTTATTATTTTATTACCTCTGCTTTGCACATAAATCAAGTAAAATTTAGGTTATTTTTATATGCGAGTATACATAAAAATATTTTATGATCAATTAAGATTTATAAATGAAAATAATCTAATAAAATTAAAAAAAAAAAAATTATTTATTTATAGAATGAAAATATATACATACTAGGAAATGTAAGTATTATATCTTTATGAGGTCCTAATTACTTGGATGGAAATGGTCATATTTTTTCTTTTGATTCAACAGTAGACTAACGATATTAGACGAGCACTGTGTCTCATAAGGTGTTGATTTTTTGGTTTTACTTCTATATTTACTAGTTTCTTCAGGGGTAAATTTAATGGGTTTTCTTATCTATTTTAGACCAATAGAGGTAATTTGTCCATAAACCAGTTTTATAATTTCTTATTTTTAAGAAATTACAGTAATCATTTTTATTACAACATTTTATTTTATAAATAATTTATGTGTTTTAAAAGTAACCCTAATAAATAATGAGTTTAGTGTAAAATTTTTTGAAGTAAAACATCTTGGTAAAATATATTAATAATAATCGATTAACCTCTTACATTTGAATACTATCTACACTGTCGTTTAAGTTTTATGCCATCTTTATCAAGTCTGTGTAAGCTAGTAACTGTTGTCTTTTTCATAGGCGAATTGGTTTTTTTGTGGAGAATCCACAGAATATTCGCTACCCAAATATTGGTCTAACACTCTTCCTATGGGTTTGAGTAGGAAAGACTATAATAGAACGATATGGTTTAGATAGGGTAGCAGATCGTCTCCCAGGCTATGGTAAACCAAATTGATTTCTTAATTTAATTTGTTTACTAGCCTTGATTTTTTTTGCACCTAACAGAATTAGATATGGGCTATTGGGACTTATAAACTCTACAAACCTTCTGGTAGAGACGGAGCCTTTTCTACCCTGCTATAACAAAGTTTAGGTATAATTCTACCTAGTCTGATTAACGTGTTCAGAGCAAGCTTCTCATAGGGATATTTACCCTAGTGATGGCGTGAAGTTAATGTCGCTTTTATAACCTAGGCTGGTAGTCGATCTGCCACACTGCCTTAACCATGTCGTCCGTTTAGCCTAACATCCTTCTCAAAACAATGGGAAAGGTGTTAGACTAATATTTGAGTAGTGAATGTTTGGTAGATTCTCCACTTCAGAAAAACCAATTTGTCTATCAAAACAACAAATCAACAGTTACTGCTCTAACCAGTCTTGATATAAAGATAAAAACCATAATATTAAAACGTAAAAGTTATATTTGTTTAACTACAACAATTGATGTCGAAGAAGATATCTAGTCCTTACAATATGTATCTTCTTCGACATCAATTGTTGTAGTTAAACAAATAAATTTGTTTTTTAGGCTTGGTAATGGCCGGCTAGGCCGAAACGTTGCCGAAATAAAACTCTAGTCTTTTCTTTTCTTACTACCCTGGAAGGATCCACATTCTTAAGATTAAGTGAATAAAGGGTACCCCTACAGCCAACTTACATATGTAAAAGTTATAATAAAATAATATTAATAACCAGGCTTCGATGTACTGATTGGCAGATATAGTGGCAATTTCTAAGGGACACAATTCTTCGACTTTAACTTTTGTTCTACTTATCTTTTTTACTTCATTATTCGTAGCTTAACTTAAACATCATCGTTCACACTTCTCATTTTCTTTTTTAACATCCCATCATAAATGTACAGGGCTTCGATAGTATGATCAGGATCAAAATTAATTCAGCCCTCTTAGGAGGTCCCAGTTGAGGTTCGTCCTTATCTGGATCGACTTATTAGGGTGGTGATGAATCGTCGAAGTATTGTGCCCACAAGCCATCCTCCATTTCGACATCGGACAGATCGTGACCTTCTGGGATATCTACTACTACAACATCAGGTATATTGTCACAAGGGGCCCCGCTGCAGTGCCTGCAGACTGATGAGCATTTTAATCCTGCCTTCCTGCAGCTGCACGCGTTCCCACAACCCTTCGTGCAGCCGCAAGAAATCATACGCAGAGGTGTTGAGAGGCTGCATCTCAGCAAAAATATATTGCAAATAATTGCGAAGTTCGAAAAAAATGATAAACTTTGAAAGGCTTTATCTCGAAAACTATTGGGTCTACAGAGACAATTCTAGTATCATATTGTAGCAAATTTAGTCTACTTTAAAAACGTATTTAAAACGTTTTTTCAAAAACTAGTCCTTTAGGGTTATAATCGCCAAAATTTGAAAAAATAACGATTTTTTCGCGGTTTTTTCGATTTTTGACAAAGTTGCGTTCGGCGCTCGAGGTCACAAACTTGGATTATTCATTAGGCCAACAGCATAAACAAGTCTGCAAAAAAATCAGAACTACCGGATTTGACGCATACTATCCCATACGTTTAGGCGACAAAGTTACTGGATTAGTTTAGTTTTGATAAAATTTTCGGTTACTATCTTGATAAGTTATTATATCTATTTGAAGACCAACTAATCAAAACAAACCTTCATTTATTTTAGAATAAATGTGGTTGCCTTACCAATAACAAATCGTAAGAAGTATAAGTCGATGCTGTCGTCGGTGAGACACTGCTTAATTATACTTACGTATAATATTTAAAAATCCACATAGTTATTAAGATGTGGTTTGGTGATTGTTTGAACTAAACTTGGCTAATAAAAATCCGATGACGTAAGTACTAAATAAGTATGTTAGGCAACTTTCAAATGATTCAAAATAAAAATAAAACATCATGGTGACATATTGGTGGTGATTTTATGCTTATTAAGTAATCTTATGCTGATTTTGAATGTAATAATGTAATAAGTCATGATGTAGATTTTTTTTTTTATTTTGATCGCTTCATCGTGGTCGCGTTAATAGATGTCACGAAGTTCGGTTTTTTCGCGAATATTTCGCTTCCTATGGCTCGGACACCAATCAAGGTGGTTATCGAAATTATAGATAATAAATTTTCCCACAAACAAATGTTTGATTAATTTTTACGTACAACCGATTAAATGGGAAAGAATATCTAAGAATATGAATATTTAGTATTCGTCGCCGGAAAACTTTTTACGAATATCTCGCTTCCTCTTTTCCGAAGAACAATTGAGGATTAAATCAAAATTGAAGATTATAAAATTTCACACACGAAACATGACGGTAATTTTTTACGTACAAGTGTAGGAACCGTTATTCTATATCTAAGAGCGACATTTCAAGTATGTTCGGACGTAGTTTGAAAATATTTGTGCTCCCAGTGTTTTAATATTAATTGAGGAAATTGTTACAGTGACAAGTTATAGCGAAACATTGTTTTATGGGTAACGAACATCTCTGCAGTGGTCCCACGTGGAACGTGGTATGACAATTTTGAAAGTAGGAAGTATCAAAAGATTATTGAATTCTATTAACGTGACCACGCTCATGTTGCCTATTTTCAATATGTTTTTTGGAACGTCAAAATGCAGAAAACAAAAAAATAGCTGAAGCTCAGGAACAGAAGCCATATTTATAACTAAAATAACATGACTATAATACATGTATTAAATAAAATTTAATTTCAAACCTTTTGACTTTATAGTCTATAGTTATTGGATAACCAGGCATATTTAATAATATTCCTAAAAATGGAATTGTTTCTTTATTTTTCTAGCACATTTAAAAAATAGCTCTTCCTTTCAAGCGCCAAGGGCGCTCGGTCCCCGGTTCTAAAAGTAATTACAAATATCTGTTATTTTTTGTGGGGGAGGGGGAAGGTGGCTACAAAAGGTTTTGCCCAGGGTGCAGCTTACTCTAAATCGGGGCCATTTAATAACATATTTTATAAGCAATAATAAAATTGACTTTGAATTTAATAACTTGAGTACTTATTATTAATCTGTTAGTTGTATTTATGTAATGGTTTAATATTGTTAGCCTTTTAATGAAAGTTTTAATTCAATTCATTTTATGTTAAAAGAAAGTGTTTTTGTAAATATATTTTATTGTGAAACTGTTGATTTTAGCTCTTATTAAGATCGCCATTAGTTTTAAATTCAATGAATTCCAATTCTTTATTCGGCTGATTTCAATAAATTTTATTGACAGAGAAGAGCCCCACTTTATTCCGGTTAAATTATTCACAAATCGATTGCTATACCAATTCGCTAAACAATTCACCTACCTTTTCACCTAATGCTTGTTCGTTTCGCTTCGATGAATTGGACATTATAAACAAACGCTTTATACGTTTGATGTCTTATCGAATTCACATTAGAAAACGAGCATTACTGTTTTTATTAGACCTCGTTATTTGACCTAACTGTTTAACCTATTTTAACAACTTTAAAGGAACATTCTTTAATTTCATCCTCGTGCTATAAAACAAGTCCCGTGTAATGGAGTATGACAGATTGTAATAACAATGGAAACGGAACAAAAAATAAAATAGAAATAAAACTAATTTCATAGGTTAAATATGTTTATAACATCATATTAATGTGGTTTTATCGACAAATTTTTACCCGCTTTTAATTAAAACCACATGTTTGTCCGGGACAAATCTTGTAACTTATATTTGACCCACTTCCCGCCTACCTAGAATCTCCTTTGTATCCTCCAATATTATACGCTCATAATTTTTGCAAAATAGTTTGAAAAAGCTGATACATCTCTACATTATGGTAACTTTTAGAGGTAAATTAAAAAAAAATTGTAAATAACCACTGACAGGTAAAGCTTAGTTTTCCTAGGAGAGCGGTGCCGTTATATAACGACCGTATTATAGCGTAATTATTTTAATAAAACTTCATACACATCGTCTAAACAGTCTAAAGTACAAGTATTGAAACAGGCATGTAAAATTTCAACCTGTGAATATTCAAGTGTTTGTGTAGGGAAGTGATATATTTTATAATTTTTTAAATAAGTAGGCCGGGTAGGTAGAGATCAGTCCTATTTCCTACCTACTACAACCATACTCTTTAACTATAAACTCTTTTTTCTCAACATTCAATACATATTTATTGCAAGACATTTGCTTCAATCTTTTTTTTAATTTATTTATTAAGTTTGATGTATTTTATGTGTTTAGAATTACACAGATATGTCAGGGTTAAACTCCTCACATAAAGTATAAGCTATTATTTTTATTTTATATCATACTAGATAAAAATTTAAAGTAGATACTTCAATTTAAATTAGAAGTCCATCTCTGTGAAATTTAGTTTAGATAGGTCAAGGTTAAAAACATTCTCTTATAAATGTACATAAAAGTACGAACAAGGAGGGTATTTATTTATTGCCTTAAGAGTTAATATAGTTCCCTTGAGAACCAACTAACATTCTAACATGTTGAACAAGCTAGTTTGAGCTGTAGTTAACGCTTCTCTACCTTATAGTCTGTTGAACTTAAGTTTTAACACTCTCCTGTAGAAGCAGTTAAACATTTAAATAACAGTCCGAAAAACATGAGCATAATATTCTATGTGGATATTTGGGGAAAATCTTCAAAAGGCTCATTTGAAAAAATAATTGATGTGTTCCATGTCTGACTTATCCCCAGAGTAAGAAAATGCTTAGATAAAACTAGAAATAACTGAGGAGATGTTGTTATTTTGGAAGTTTTCTCGATGTGACTCGTTAGTCATTACACCCTTGATACTAATCCTTGTAATAGTGCATAGAATTCAGAAGATTTAGTCTTGATTGAAAAAATGATTTAATCCCTTTAATGATTTCGAGGCGTTTGAATTCGCACAACCTAGGTCAGTGATGGTGAAAATTTTAAGCGCGGTGTGTCAAAATTAATAAAAACAACTAGCTTAACTCGGATGCTTGCCACATAGAAATATCAATCTGCCAATTAGTGTGGCACATAGCTTACTCGCATCCTTAACGTACTTAATTTTTTTTTTTTTTTTTTACTTTTACAACCTATTATTGTCAAATTCACTTAATTTTCCCCCGTTGTTTAAATTCGTCAAAAACTGTTTGATTTTTTACACGAATTTAAGTATCAACTTCTCAAAATTTAAAAAAGTGCTGACGGTTAAAATTTATCTGCGTGCTACTTTCGAGAAGCCATCCAAATATCATAATAATCAGATAAGTACTTTTGAAGGTATGTTGTGTGCATGTGAAAGAAAAGCAAATGGGCGCAGAAGGTTAAAACTTATATGGGACCAACAATGTCCTAATTATGACCTACTATTCAAATTTAATTAAAATCGGAAGTTTAGTTTTTAAGACATATTGATTCGCAAAAATAGAGTGACAAACACGGAACCAAAAATGTTTCCAGATGTCTGAAACGGATTTCTGTCTTTTTGAACTCGGAGACCTAAAAAATGTTTGTTCTTTACATAGCAGCTTCCCGTTGCCTTCGGCAAGCTCCGGAACAATATTATTTCTTCAAAACGTTTCAACGATTTTGAGTAAACAATTCTAAAATTTATTCCTCTTAAAAGATGTAGTTAGAAGACGTTTAGAAGATGTAGTTCCTCTTCATTTTCCCAGGAAAAATCTAGTTCCTAAGAATATAGCTTCAAATGCATAGGGTGAGTTTCGATACCCTGACGCGGAGATTATTTTATGGTATAGTTTAAAAATATGTTTATTAATAATTGTACCGACGAAACCTCGAAACAACTTAGAAATGGAAAACACCAAAAGGAATAATTGTATTTTAATCATAAGTGTGAAGCACATATTACCTCTTTGGGGTAGGGCTGAAAAATAACTGAAAATGGGAATTGAATAAAATTTGTCGGTGATAAGACAATGATTTCAAACCCATAATTATTGTTTCGTTTTAAAGTTTGTGTTTATAACTTCGCTAGGTTTTAAAATAGGAGTCTCTTAAAGCTTGGTAAAATGTAGTATTTTTATGTATGAATATGAAATGTAGATATTCTGTTGACGCTCGTGTGTTATAAAAGGCTTAAGTTTTACTCTACCGAGCCACTTTTACTGCCGATGCCAATATTTCCTATAACAAATTTCGTTTAGACTTTTTATTTACTTTCACAATAGCTGGAACCCAAGACCATTTATATTTTCCTTTTAAAACAAAGGTATTTTTAGAAGATTCTAGGTAAAAGTGAGCCAAGTTCGAAATAATCCTAGAATCTTTTATTATCTTCACTGAAAAGGAAAAAAAATCCCAATTTCAAAAACTAATTTTATAAGTTTTTGTTGGAAATTACATTTCAGGAACAAATATTTAAAAGTTATGAAATGAAAACTCCGAAGAAAGAAGGTTATTAAGTCCTGTGGAAAACTAAATAGAAAGTTTAAATATTTTCCTACATATGGATGTACATAATTGTTTTACTTTAATACTAACAAACTCTCATCTTTGTTTCAATAATACCGTCTTGTATCTTTCCCTTTTTACTTTCTCATATTCGTAGTAAATATTACGTTAGTTCCGACAACCCTATTTGTGCCGTCCTCTGCATCGTCCCAAGGAACGTTCGGGACTCGTTTAGGACAGGTTTTATACGCATGCGTTAACGTTGACTGTAATAACATCATGTCAGTTTGGAAGGGGTGTAGAAATATAATTAGAACTTTATTAGAAACATTCAAGGAAACCTAACAGTTAGGGAACCTTCTCCGTTGACATGTGTTACGATTGACATTACTGCGCATGTCATACAAACCAGATACTTGGAATTTTTGTCAGAGAATCGTACAGCAAACGGTTCGTAAACGATCCCTTTACGGGTTGGAACAGTTTGGAGGATGGTACGAAAAACTGTCTAAGTCGTGTTAGAACGGCTTTTATCTATTGCGCATGCCTGTAACGATCCTGATGACGGTACACTGCTTGGTTGAAACAAACCTATTGAGAAAGCAGTGCGACGATCCAGAAATTCGATATTTTGTTTTTACGTAGATTTACACGTTTTAGTCCCTTGACTCCAAGTTTTTCGAGTGTGATATCAAAAATTTTCGAGTGTTAACTTTGCCATGCATTAGTAGTTTAGCATCACATACTTAGCAGTGTATTTTATCATTTCTATTTAATAAAAAGCGTAAGGAACTTCGTTCTTACCGGTTGTCCTGCGACATCAAACGTATTTTTTTTTATTTGGGGAAAATCTTCAAAAGGCTCATTTGAAAAAATAATTGATGTGTTCCATGTCTGACTTATCCCCAGAGTAAGAAAATGCTTAGATAAAACTAGAAATAACTGAGGAGATGTTGTTATTTTGGAAGTTTTCTCGATGTGACTCGTTAGTCATTACACCCTTGATACTAATCCTTGTAATAGTGCATAGAATTCAGAAGATTTAGTCTTGATTGAAAAAATGATTTAATCCCTTTAATGATTTCGAGGCGTTTGAATTCGCACAACCTAGGTCAGTGATGGTGAAAATTTTAAGCGCGGTGTGTCAAAATTAATAAAAACAACTAGCTTAACTCGGATGCTTGCCACATAGAAATATCAATCTGCCAATTAGTGTGGCACATAGCTTACTCGCATCCTTAACGTACTTAATTTTTTTTTTTTTTTTTTTTTTTCAAGACTTTGTTAGTGTTGTTAGCAAAGAGCCCTTACATTTAATGCGTGGAAAGTANAACGGTTCGTAAACGATCCCTTTACGGGTTGGAACAGTTTGGAGGATGGTACGAAAAACTGTCTAAGTCGTGTTAGCACGGCTTTTATCTATTGCGCATGCCTGTAACGATCCTGATGACGGTACACTGCTTGGTTGAAACAAACCTATTGAGAAAGCAGTGCGACGATCCAGAAATTCGATATTTTGTTTTTACGTAGATTTACACGTTTTAGTCCCTTGACTCCAAGTTTTTCGAGTGTGATATCAAAAATTTTCGAGTGTTAACTTTGCCATGCATTAGTAGTTTAGCATCACATACTTAGCAGTGTATTTTATCATTTCTATTTAATAAAAAGCGTAAGGAACTTCGTTCTTACCGGTTGTCCTGCGACATCAAACGTATTTTTTTTTTATTTTATTATTTTTTTTAAAGATATTACTGTTAATAATTATATTGTATTATTTATCGATATCCGGTATATGAAATAATTTTTATTCTAGTACATAATAATTTATAACATTCATAATTTATACTCTAAGTT
This sequence comes from Gerris buenoi, assembly GCA_001010745.2. Taxonomy (NCBI): domain Eukaryota; kingdom Metazoa; phylum Arthropoda; class Insecta; order Hemiptera; family Gerridae; genus Gerris; species Gerris buenoi. The sequence continues at coordinate 1,136,735 of KZ651054.1, read as the reverse complement.
TATTATTTATAACCTTTTTTGTGAGGTTTACAATAAGCTGCAAAACTAAATTAATATATATATAATGTAGTAAATGTAAATATAATTTTTTTCTGGATGCTAATAAATTAAACTCGGCAAAAAATAATAAGCCGGCAAGGACAAAAAAATAATCATCCTAAATACACGCAGTAAATTTTACAACGGATTTGCATTTAAAAAATTTTCTTTCCTTTAGTTTTGAACGAAATAGAAAAAATAATAAATGCTGGAGGAAAAAGATAGTAGAGTAAGATTTAGCTAATAACTCTCCGTGTTTTGGTATAAATTAAAATAAATTATTATGAGGGTAGTTGGTTATTTTCCTTTGCAGAGTGGAGGGTAAGAGTGCACCTTGAATCGCATTATGAGAAGGTGTGGATTTAGACACCTTGCTAAAGCCGCTTCTAGCTTAGCCTAAATGCCACACTGGCTGGGCACTAGTGTACTGACATTGTATATCTTACTACTCCACTCTCGAGAGCTTATCTACAGTATAAGCATAGCAAACCCCTCCTGGCTTACTCCCAGCATAAGCATCGTGCATGCTTAACTCCCCTCAAGCCAAATTTACCATAGCTTGGTTTCAACCCAATTAAGAAGCACCCATTTAGTACCTCATTTCCTAACAACACATTGCTCTTACAAAAATGTATCATTGGATGACCTTTTTTATAAGTCTCTAAATATTAATTTTTTTGTTAAACTGCGACACAGCTTTGGCGTAGTAAATCTTTATTGTTTTGAATTAACCTTCGTGTCTGTATATTGTACTATATGCTCTCATATTCGAGAGAAAATGGTGGTTTAATAAGAGGCCCTTCATGGCGAAACTCCCTCACATATTATATTTAATGTATAAAGATTAAATGTTATAGTGTTAAATATAATCTTAGTCCTGGAGTTAAAAATAAGCATACTTTATTACTTCAAACAAATATTAAATTACTTTATACTGGGTATTGGAGTAGCCATGTACTCACACGGCACCACTCTTCTTAAAGCTGATAAATCTATTTCGAATCCTGGAGACATATTTTACAGGGAAATTGGCCAAGGGATTTATTAAACCAAGAATCCAAGAATAATAATTTTATATATCTCCATTTTTATTTCATTTTATAATTTAATAGCCGGATCGGCGCGCTTCACGAGCCTTATCCGTCTAGAAGTTGGCGCTGCGTGTGACAAATAATTAAAACAATATATCTCTATTGTTACCTAATTTCTTATTTCAGCACAAATAGGTATATTTTGTATGCTTATTTAAAATAAATATATGGCTAAATCAGTTAAAAATTATTGTAATAGCTGGCCGATTTTAAGATGGTGGATATGAATAAAAATAGCATTAGCTTTGATTATCTGATTTAGGTACCATCATTCCATCTACCTAATTAGACTGGAGGCTAATATAATTGAGCAAACATAGATTCAAGATAGCTAAAATAGATCAAAAGACATCATTACTGTATTTACCATATTTCAAAATTCTAAGACAACAGGCAGCTGAGGTAATATTACGATAACGTAATAAATTCAAGATGAGGGCTATAATTCAAAATATCTGTCGAAATAAATTAAACTTAATTTTTTTTTATTTTATAATTTTCAATTGTTCTATTTTATACTACCCTTGATTTTCAATTTTAGTTACAATGAGTCTATGTACCAAATTTCAGATCTCTAAGTCCACTGGAAGCTAAGATAATAGTATCTGATTAAATCCAAGATNTCGATATCCGGTATATGAAATAATTTTTATTCTAGTACATAATAATTTATAACATTCATAATTTATACTCTAAGTTTATTATTTATAACCTTTTTTGTGAGGTTTACAATAAGCTGCAAAACTAAATTAATATATATATAATGTAGTAAATGTAAATATAATTTTTTTCTGGATGCTAATAAATTAAACTCGGCAAAAAATAATAAGCCGGCAAGGACAAAAAAATAATCATCCTAAATACACGCAGTAAATTTTACAACGGATTTGCATTTAAAAAATTTTCTTTCCTTTAGTTTTGAACGAAATAGAAAAAATAATAAATGCTGGAGGAAAAAGATAGTAGAGTAAGATTTAGCTAATAACTCTCCGTGTTTTGGTATAAATTAAAATAAATTATTATGAGGGTAGTTGGTTATTTTCCTTTGCAGAGTGGAGGGTAAGAGTGCACCTTGAATCGCATTATGAGAAGGTGTGGATTTAGACACCTTGCTAAAGCCGCTTCTAGCTTAGCCTAAATGCCACACTGGCTGGGCACTAGTGTACTGACATTGTATATCTTACTACTCCACTCTCGAGAGCTTATCTACAGTATAAGCATAGCAAACCCCTCCTGGCTTACTCCCAGCATAAGCATCGTGCATGCTTAACTCCCCTCAAGCCAAATTTACCATAGCTTGGTTTCAACCCAATTAAGAAGCACCCATTTAGTACCTCATTTCCTAACAACACATTGCTCTTACAAAAATGTATCATTGGATGACCTTTTTTATAAGTCTCTAAATATTAATTTTTTTGTTAAACTGCAACACAGCTTTGGCGTAGTAAATCTTTATTTTTTTGAATTAACCTTCGTGTCTGTATATTGTACTATATGCTCTCATATTCGAGAGAAAATGGTGGTTTAATAAGAGGCCCTTCATGGCGAAACTCCCTCACATATTATATTTAATGTATAAAGATTAAATGTTATAGTGTTAAATATAATCTTAGTCCTGGAGTTAAAAATAAGCATACTTTTTTACTTAATTTTCAAACAAATATTAAATTACTTTATACTGGGTATTGGAGTAGCCATGTACTCACACGGCACCACTCTTCTTAAAGCTGATAAATCTATTTCGAATCCAGGAGACATATTTTACAGGGAAATTGGCCAAGGGATTTATTAAACCAAGAATCCAAGAATAATAATTTTATATATCTCCATTTTTATTTCATTTTATAATTTAATAGCCGGATCGGCGCGCTTCACGAGCCTTATCCGTCTAGAAGTTGGCGCTGCGTGTGACAAATAATTAAAACAATATATCTCTATTGTTACATAATTTCTTATTTCAGCACAAATAGGTATATTTTGTATGCTTATTTAAAATAAATATATATATATATATATTTATTTATATAAATATANATTCTTCTTTCTCCCTTTATTATTTGATTAAATTCTTATTGTATTTCCCTTGCTTTCAAATTACTAAACAAGTTTGCTATTGCTTAAGTATATATAATATTTTAAAAAAATAAAATAAAACTTTATAAAACTTAATTTAAAAGACAATTAAGTTGACCTTAAAATGTAATTGAATTTAGAACTGAGCTTGACAGGGCGGTCAAAGCGGTCTCTGGGGATCACGTTTGTGCTACCTGGTCTTATCTGACAGTTTGAATTATTTGTTTATTTTTACAATCGCAACTATATTTCATTTGACAGTTTATTAAATTGAAGCGTGAAAATCCTATTTTTTCTCGTTTATTTTAGAAATTGAATACATGGATTGGAATGTTATTGAATTAAACAAAATAGTAATTAAATCAGTAATTTTTCTAAACGATTTTTTAAAAAATGAATAGTGTGCATAAATGCAATATACGAGTGTATACATTCACATATATACACACATTATATATTAGTAAATTATTGCTACCTGCATGATATAATAATAATTTTATAGTTCTAGTTTACTTGCCTGATATGGACGTTAAAAGAAGCAGTATAAAAGTGAATGCTGTCATTACTATCCGTTAAGCATGAGTAGAAGATAGCGGTCCGATTCCGATGTTTCATCTACCCCAAACTTGTTGTTTACACTGTTCATTTTCCTTTTAAACTTAAAAGAGGAAGAAAATCCTCTTGAAACTTAGTTTTACATGAATAAACGGTTTTAAACGTATCATATATGCTTATTATAAGGTCGTTATCAGGTACGGCATTAAAGGCGCGAATTAATGTATGGGAAAATGGTGGTAAAAGTGGCCGAAAGGAAGACGACCCGGTAAAGCTCCAACACTGGAATGATGTGAGAGAGGCTTGCACCCGGGTGTGGCTCGCCCTTTCTACCGCGCAAGCTCCCCTCTACTACCTTCCTCAACCCTAATCCTCTTTCAGCCAATTTCCTCTTGGAAATTGCGCTAATGAGGTTCGTTCAGGGAGGAAGTGCACCCAAGCACCATGTCGGATATCCGTTTTCTGAAGGAACCCCTAAAATACCGGTGAAATTCGGTGGTGTGTCTAATTCAAGCAGTCTAAGAAAATCCTGCGCTTAAAATACATCTCCGCAATCAACCCGTTTTTCAGTATAAAAAGTAAAAGCCACATAACATATCTACTGAAATTTAAGTTGGTGCGAATCGCTAAGTTAAACTAACTGTTCATTGTTGCCTAAACAAGTACAAGTATATCCATGCTTAAATCAAAATTCTATATATTTGACACTTTGCATTGCATAACGAAAATACTAGCCGAATCGTCACGCTTCGCGTGCCTTATCCGTCTAGAACTTGGCGCTGTGTGCGAAAAATTAGTAAAACAGTACAATTAATATATCTTTCTTGTTACAGAATTTCGTATTTTATGCTTATTAAAGTGTATTATTTTTATGCTTACTTTTAAACATTTTATCTAACATAAATATATGACTAAATCAATTAAAAATTATTGTAATAGCTGGCCGATTTTAAGATGGTGGATATGAATAAAAATAGCATTAGCTTTGATTATCTGATTTAGGTACCATCATTCCATCTACCTAATTAGACTGGAGGCTAATATAATTGAGCAAACATAGATTCAAGATAGCTAAAATAGATCAAAAGACATCATTACTGTATTTACCATATTTCAAAATTCTAAGACAACAGGCAGCTGAGGTAATATTACGATAACGTAATAAATTCAAGATGAGGGCTATAATTCAAAATATCTGTCGAAATAAATTAAACTTAATTTTTTTTTATTTTATAATTTTCAATTGTTCTATTTTATACTACCCTTGATTTTCAATTTTAGTTACAATGAGTCTATGTACCAAATTTCAGATCTCTAAGTCCACTGGAAGCTAAGATAATAGTATCTGATTAAATCCAAGATGGCGGCCGTATGTTGAAGTAATAGTACTTTAAATTTTCTTTTTTAGCTACCATTAGTCCATGTACCAAATTTCAGATCTGTATGTGCACTAGAGGTGAGTTAATAGTGTGTGATTAAATCCAAGATGGCGGTTATAATTCAATATGGCGGCAACATGTTGAAGTGAAAATGCCTTTAATTTTCTTTTTTTATAGCTACCATAAGTCTATGTACCTAGGTTTAGATCCCTAGTACAAAATTTGAAACATAAACTTTGATTTTAACTTTTCGTATCCGAGATTTTTTCTTTTAAATTTTTTATCTAAATGTCTTGATCTATTTTTTTTTTGTCAGAGAATCGTTCTCTTACGAATTTTTTTAATCTAGTTTTTCGTACCCGAGAGTTTTTTTTTTAATAATTTATAATCTAAATGTCTTAATCTATAATTGCTGCAATAGTCAATAGTCTGTGTATAATGCAATAGTCGGTGTATAAAACCTTCATCATTTTATGGCAGCGATAGACGCAAAGTGACTAAGCTTTTAGAATATATTTTCACTTTATGAGATCCCTATAATTTTCACTAAGGAAGTTATAATCTAATCAAAATGTAAAAGTAAATATTTTATTCTGGCCTTTCATTCAAAGGAAATAGTTATTTACGCACCAAGGGAGGAAACAAAGTCATTACTCCCTCAGCGTTATTGTTGGTTTCTGAGGCGAAGCCGAGGGAACCATACTGTCTAAATCCCGAGGCGAAGCCGATGGAGTTATTGGAACGGAGTTCCTTATGGCACGTTCTGGGCCCGGGAGTGAATCCGAAAAAAACGACCAAAATCACCGTCACGCAAAATCCGTCACGAAATATACCGACAATGGCGATAACTTGTGTAAAAGTTGACCGATTTAGTTGAAATTTTGTACACATATTCATTTTACCAATGCCCAGGACAAGTTCGTTGGACAACGTTATCCGCCTAAGCGTTCACGCGCAACGCTAACGTGTAAGCTTCAAATTTAAAATTGGATTTTTTGGACGGGATAAAATTCTAACTTCATCTATTTAATGAGACAAACAACTTTTCTTAAATAAATTTTTTTAGTAAAACGAACACCGACACTGCTATGAAGTGTTAAAGATCGCTAAATTTATTAAAGCGTACCAAAACGACTAAAATAAAGAAAACAACGTTTTTACCGATACCTTACGTTCTAACGTAACGATTTTAATGAAGCTTTGTATACATCACCTATAGTACAATTGAAACAAG
>KZ651054.1:1085202-1128828 GCA_001010745.2 Gerris buenoi | reverse complement strand
CCACGATTTTCACAACTAGGCTGTAATGGGATCCTTTCCTCCCTGTAAACTAGGGTGGAAAGTTAATGTTTCCTCCCTTCTGGAGGAAAAATATATTATTATGTTGATTTCCTAACAAATTTGTTAAATAATTTAAATACACATATTTATAAGGGGCCTGGATGGCTCAGAGGCTAACGCGCTGTCCGTGTGATAACGCAAGTTAAGCAGCCTCGAGCAGGGTTAGTAGATGGAAGGGTGACCGCTTCTAACCACAGCTCTGGGGTCGATTCCCGGACCGGGCCCCCCGCTCAATGTCAACCCAGCATTGTTTAAATAAATGGAAAGCACCTCGAAAGAGTGGCGCCACCAGGTTTCGGCCTGGAAACCATGATGATGACACTCCTGGTTGTAATACAACCGGGAAGGGAGTCATGGTTACCGACCAAATCTTCACACAAGTTTGAAGATTTTGGTCCCCAACCCGGGTTTGTTCGATGGGTCCATCTAAGTGGCCTGAGTCTTCGGGTGTAAAAGCCCCCCGGAAAAAAAAAACAACATATATTTATGTATATTGACTTTAAAAAAAGAACCATTTTATTCTTAATGAATTATGGATGACCTCTTGATTATTCTAATAAGGATTCAATTACAAAAGTTTGTTTCCTTTTTTTAGGTCCCATTAGCTTTTTGAAATTTGAATTACGTTTTCACAGGTTCTCTTATGTAATCGATCTTTATAAGAGACTAAAGTACCTATTTGAAGAGTCCAAGAAAAATATAAAAAAACATAAAGGGAAAATTGTAAAAGAACTTTGAGTTTAAGAGCCAGGCTGAGTTGAGGATATTTTTTATCCTTTTATAAAGGAACCTGTGAAGCCTAAAGCTTTCTTATTTCTCTTCTCATTATAATATGTTTTCAAATAATTGAGGATTTTTATTATTATGAGAACTTTAAGGAGGGCTATTTAATGAACCTGTTTACTATTAATCAACTATTTCTGGTAAAAAAAACTATCTGATTTAACTTATACTAAACACTCTCATATTTGAGTATACGTATCACCTTCGTCCATTGTTTTATATTTATTAGTTTGTGATTTCGTAGTTAAATTTACTTATTATTGGATATTTCATCAAAATTTATTATAATAATTAATTCTCCCCCTCGTGGAATCGATCCTGACCTCCCACCCTTTGCGTTAATAACTATTTTTATAGGAACTAGATTCTTCCCGTGGAAACCACTTGTAGAATTGGATTCGTATTTAAATGACTACATTTTAGAAGCTTTAATCAAAATTTTCTCTAAATATTGGCTCTATATTGTTTATTTTTACGTTTTTTAGAGTTTGGTATCAGTGCCCCGAATTTTAAGCTAAAATTAATTTCTCGATACTGCCTGAGGATATGATTTTTATAAACTGCTTCAAATTTTGTTGACATCGGCCCAACCATATTCAGCAGACTATACATAAATAAATGTAGCTATATATAAGTATAGTTTAATTAATATTTCAGAACCTTGATCCTTGATCGGATATTTCTTATCCCTAAATTTAGAAGACTACTACGTGGAAAAAATTGGAATCGATAGTGACATTTTTAAGGCTTTCATAATTATTTCCAAAAAGTAGATGTTGGTCAAAACTATTTATTCCATCTGCATACATTTTTTATGAAACTATTTTTGTTGTAGTTCTTTTGTTTTCTCTTATAAATAGAACCAAGAGTATTAATAATAATTTATTTAAATAGTTTAGCATAGCCGAATAGTAATCGTATTCGCACACACCTGAAACCAAATCTGTGAATCTGTCAAATCACCTAATATCGTGTGAAGAGGACGATTCCAAACTAGGTTGAACGTTGAAGAAATTGTGAAGCTTAACCTTTGTCCAGTCTGCCGATCCGAACATAGGTCTCTGCGCATGCCCAGTCTGAGATGCGCAGGCGCACTTTACACTGGGCATGCGCAGAGACCATTGCTTGGCTCGTTTCCTCGGTTCGGCTCGGTAGTCTGGACACGGCTTTAGGAGGTCATTCTAGAAAGAAATATTGATCTTGAAATGCAGTAGCTGACATATCTGAATAGAATAGTTGACATAAAATTAACAGAATACTTTACTTTTAGAGGGGATGCTAAGGGAATATTCCAAGATGGCGTTTGAAACTACTGAAGACGCGATCAGAACGCCAAAGAAGTTAGATCCGAGACGCTTGTTCAACTTTCTATTCGTCAGTGGACATAAGGGGCTTTGGATATATCGATGGCTTTGCAGTAAAATATAGATTACTTTAGTATTAGCCCTGGCTATGTTCATTGGCAAAAGAGAGTAACCAGTAAAAATATGAAAGTGATGAAAATAAACATTTGTTATTTTATAAGCTTTTATTAAACTTGCAATGTATGTATGTATGGTATGTGTATGTATGTTTGGGTCAAATCTTGCAACTGAATTTAAAGCAGTTATCCTCAACTGATTGAATTGAAATTTTGCGTACACGTTTAGGTTGGATGAAAATGCATGGTTAGCTATGTGACGTCATTATAAATCCAATATGGTGGACAGCATAAAATGGCGGACTAGTTATTTTTTAAGCACGCCCATGATATGGGTATCAAATGAAAGGGTTTGGCGAGAAGAATACGAATAAAAGCTTGTATTTAAAAATATTTTTTTAAAAATCAACTTATATTTATTTATCTTATATTTTATTATTTTATTAATACTGTTGATAAATCGTCATACAAAATTAAATATTACCTTTACATCAATGGAACTGTCACCAAGGCTGAAACACTAACCTATTTTGACTAAACTGTCTTATGGTCATATTTTTTGTTTTATTACCTCTATTATCGCGGAAAACACTCGCATTACTAAAAGATGGAAAATCCCTCGTTTTTGGAATTAGGAGGTAAAATTGACTTTTCGCTTCACTTTTAAATTGAATTTTCGATTTCGCTTCGGGATATAAACTTAAAAATGCTTCTACTAAAATCCAATTACACATTTGTTTAAACTGATCAAATATTAACTTGATAGGATTTGCTCTTCTAAGAATGTGTTTTATTCATGTCTCAGATCACTTAGTTTTGGTCCTTTTTTTGATTTTCGATTCAATTACGTGAAAAGGACAAAAAATAAGTTTTTTTTTTTTTTTTTTATAAAAAAAGAAAAGAAAATTGTTAGTGGTTGTAAAGTAGGTTATTATCTCTTCTTTTTCGGGGGAAAAAATCCGAGTGGACCTTTTGTCTAGAGAGAAAAAAATGTCCTTTGTCTTTTTACGTAATGCAATTTTACAGAAGGGTGGTTAAATATAGGGCTATAAAATGGGAGTGGTGGAGGTGTAGGAGTTGTTTAGTCGAGTGAACCTTTTCCTTTCCCTTCCTCCTCTTTAGCGTCCCTATGATTCCGATAAAGGATTTTTTCCCTCCATCCGCGTGCTCTAAAAAAGGGTTGAACGGAAGAGGTCAAAGGCAGTGTTGACACAATCGTGGTTTCTAATTATAGAAGGTAAAAAAAAAAGTTCGAGGGAAGCGGACAAGTCTGTAAAACACGCTACTAAATCCCTCCACCCCTCTCCCCTCTAAACCCTTCGTCATGACAAGGAAATAGCCCTAAATGTAGATTTACTGTGGATGCTTTACCTACTTTAGTCCCCTTATTACTTAATTCTAATGAATTAAGCTTAAATCCTTTTTATTTATTAGCATAGTGATTTCTTTAAGTAAAAAATGCAATTAAAACTGTCCAATCCGAATTGAATTAGGGGAAACATGAGGCAAATAAATCAAAACAAAAATCAAAGTAAAAATTGCTAATTTTCTGATGGGTTCAGAGATTTTTTTAGATATTTGTATGGAGGTTTATTGCCTTTGGTTTTAACCATTAATCATTCTCAAGGAAAGAGCCGTATATTTCAATTTACAGTAATTAATATAGTCTCTGAATGTAGATTTCAGTTTTTTTTTTTTATAGAACATGAAACCCTTGGATGCAGAACATAGTATACAGCTATCTATGATCTATATTTGATACAGTTGTATTTGACCGTGTATGCTTTCAAGATCAGTCTGATAATTTTAGATCTTGTGTCTGAAATTAGGTAAACCTAGACGTTTGGACTTTATTGCATGGATATTCTCTCTACTTTACTGGCAATTGTCTTCAGTTTTACTAATATAATATGTATTTTCTTTTTCTTTTTTGCTCCCACTTTATGGTGTTTTCTTTTTCACCGCCTTCTATTTGTTATAATTCATATAATTTTATACCTTTACACCCGCACTTAACATCCATTCTATAACATTACATTCTTATATTTGGTTATGTTCTCATAAATAACTATATTCCTAATAATTGTTTAGGACTTCTCACAGTTTTATTCTTTAATATTGGCTCGTATTACATGCCCAAGCAACCCTAATTGTGTGTTCCTAATAAATTTGACCCTTGTTGTTTAGCTAATATTGTATTAATTAATAATATAGAATTTATTGTATAGTTGGTATTTAATATTATCAATTAAATGTGTTTTTTTTAATCAAATTATAATTAAAAGTCTCCATTTACAAAGGGAGACAGACAGAGAAAAATAGACTTCAGCGCCGGGACTCGAACCACGACTTCCTCATCATTTCCAGTGCGGGAGCTCTAACCAATTAAGCTACACTGAAGAATAATTTCCTCTGTCGATAACGATACCTAGTCCCTAATTTTATTTAAATTAAAATTAAACGTTCCGTAGTATGAATGCTACCAAAAAATTATAAAAATTGAATTTAAATGTTTTCTTAAGTCATATTTCGGATTCGTGGTGTCTTAATATTTAAAAGGTAACTTCAACTAATCTAAAGTAGATATAACAGATTAAATTTCTGGGGCTTTCTATCTATTTCGAGGTGTTACGCGTTACCTGTTAAGGGAAGCAGTAATTCTAAGGATAAGAGTATAATATAATAATCATATCAATATTTTAAATATAATTAAACGAAATTCCTAAACTTATTAATGTTAATATTATCTCAATGTTAAAATATGCGAGTTGTATGAAATAATGAATTTCATAAAAGCATTATTCTAAGTTAGAATTAATTTTATCTTATAAAGACTTGGTTTTATATGAAAATTTAAATCAAATCTAAACAATTATATTCGCATAATTTCAAGCAAGAGAAAAAGGTTAGGGATCGAGTGCGCACCCTTTAAAATATTTGTCATAATTGTGAAAAGCACAGAGGCGTAAAGGCTCTGCCTGATATAGATATTAGCTATGTGGCCCCAGGGTCCCATGGGAACCTGCCCCCATATCTCCAGAGAAATGCAGACCTTGCATAAATTTACTTGGCTCGGGGCTCCATCAAAAGCTCTAACTGGAGCAGCTACAGTGAGTTTCCTCGCTGTGGAAGTGCCACAACTTCTACATAATAGCTCCTAAATAACTCCTCCTGATTTACGCTTTTATTTAACCATAATCAGTTATATTTTAACTTTTTGACAATTAACATGACTTGTTCTAATATGCTTTTCCCAGAAAATGTTTTCCAGTCATAAAAAATAAAATAAAACATATTTCATTATTTTATATTGCGTATCTGTGCTTATAAGTAGAGTTCGGATCAATATTGCAGTTAACACATCAAAATATTCATTTAAAAAGTGCGAAATTTGCACTTAAAATATGCTATTATCCCAATTATATGCACTCAAATATTATGTATACAGGTAAGTTCTTTGTAGGTAAGTTGGAGGAGTCCTTTAGTGTTATAACAAACATTGAAGATGTATTGCACAATGTTACCTGAAATTGAACATAAATGCCAAATTACACGTTTGCAGTTTGAAAAAACCCTTGCCATCGCTTCTTGCAAAAAATTCAATACTTGCAAGAGAATTGCTCAGACTTCATACAGTCAAATAAATAGCTATATATTTTTGAATAGTGCTAAAGTGCATTACGAGGGTTGGAAAAACCCAAAAACCTGACATTTGAAGGTTAGGTAGGAGAATATACAAGAATGACCACCAAAAATAGAATTATTGACTATAATTTTAAAAACAAAATATATATATATTTACATATTATATTAACGGGTAGGTATAGTGTAGTAAGTTTAAAACGTGTTTAAAACAGGTGATACTCTCCACAGTGGTTCAGCCCGGGGATTACGTTGGAGAACTGCGACAATTTTTTGTTCAAGTCTTTCCCCAATCGAACCTGGCCAACCTCACTTCCTTAAGTCCTTCGACTTTGCGACGTGAGTCTCCAGTTTTTCTATATTTGGAAGGTCCCCAAAATGCACTTCGAGGGATGCCAACCTTTTTGTCACTTGGCGGTTTTTAAGGCCGCTCCGTGAAAGTGAAGTATTCTGCAATCTTTGGAGTAACGAAACCACTCCTGATGTAATCCGATAATGAGTGCTGCGGTGTATGAATAGTCGTCAGTAGCTTTATCTTTATCCGGGGTTAAGTCGAAAAATAAACCTGCATAGGGTACCATCCAGTAGGTACTGGTAAACCACTTTTCCTAACAGGTACTAGGACAGGGAGTTTACTTGTCCTTTTTATAAACAGTGAATAATCTCTAATCCCCAGGCCCGTCGAGAGGGGGCGGCAGGTACGGCTGATGCCGGGGGGCCCGGACCTCCACTAAAGGGCCCGGCTTCTCGAGCCCCGAAGACTCAATCACGCCAATATTTTTGATTAGAATATTAAATAAATTTATTCGTAATAATAATTAAAAATAATATTAAAGTTGTCAGCCAGGTGTTGTGATTATGTTTGCGAAAGAATTTCCCGGTACCGAGACTGAGAAGCGAAAAATTACTAAGCCGTATCCCAATGGGTTTCAAGAAAAATCCACAAAGAACCCAGAAAATCGTAATTGGAAACTTGAGTGGTCGATACCAAAATCAATGATTTGTTTAGTTTTATTTGGACATATCCTAAGTTCAAAAATATTAAATACACCACATGGTTGAAAAATCCAGAATGCTAGCCAGGAAGCCACTGTATTGGTTTCTTCAGTCATAAATCATAAAAAAATCATATTTCCTTCCAGTAGGTTTTGGAGGCCCCCTGGAAACTTTTAGGGGGGCCCCTATTTTTTCTTCCAGGATCCCCCACGTCGCGGGGTCTGCGAGGCCCTTATTACCACCACTGTTTCCTACTTCCTACGTTATTTTTTTCAACTCAAATGTGTGTAAAAAGTTGTACATTGGAGTTTGGGGAAGCAAGGTGTGTATAAATTACCCTTTAGTATCTTATAGGTATTCACTTATTTGGTTTTTTTAAGGGCAATGGCCACCACTTTAGAAACGCCATGTATATTTATTATCCACATTTCAATACTTTTAATATTATACCCCTCTTTAAAAAAATGGGTCTCCATAGTTCGGCCATCTAAAATTTAAATTAATCATATTAACTCCCGGANGTAAAACGACCGCCATTTTAGAAACTCGATATATATTTGTGATCTACATTTCAATATCTTTGAAACGATACCAATTGACAATTACAAAAAAATATAAAATATTGCGATTACAATTCGCTCGCTGATTGAAGAAATTTTGAGATAGTAGGTTTGCAATATTTTTCCTGTTTTGGGGCAAAAAGGTTTACGTGTATACTAAAATTTACGATCTATAGCTACAGTAGGTCGGGAGATATTCTCCAAGATGCGACGGACGGACGAACTACCAAAAGGGTTTCTAGGATGACCTTGAAACCCTAAAAATAGCCTCAACTATACCCATAGATGTTGACAAAGAAGGGCTTCTTTTGGTTTTGTCCTGTTTATTGTTTGTGTTGGTTTTTACTAAGTTTTTCTGTTAAATACTACTTTTTATTAGCCTACTCCTACTTGGTTTATAAAAAATGCATTAAAATATTTAACAATAATGTAATAAATAAAATTGTATAAAATGTAAATGAACGTAAACAACATTTTACGGTTATAGGACTTTTTTAAGTCCAGATTGTGTTTTAGTTTAGAACTAAGAAATTATAAATATTTTCAAACAATTTTGTCTAATTTTAGGTCATAATTATGACTCATATACCCATATTAATTTAAGTCATAATGGGTTTTTCAACATTACTGCGGTAAAATAGTTGTAATCTTCAAAATAAGTTTGTTTTACTTTGGTTTATTAGTAGTAGGTCTTCTGCAGTTATCAGTAATAGGAGTTTATTAGTATGTACTTACAATAAATATAAAATAGAACTTATTATAAGGATAACAGTTGAAAAATTCAATACACAAATTATTAGTGTAAAGTCCCAAAATGATTAATAAAAACGAGTAAAAAGAGGGGGCCCGTATAGGTCTGGCCGTGGGGCCCGCTACGGCTCTCGACGGGCCTGCTAATCCCCAAAAGGTTATGTTACCTTCAAAATATATGTGTGGCTAAATCATAAATATGGTCTTATATGTAAATTCCTCTCAAGAAGTAGAATATTTATGCATTAATGCCCAAAATATGCATTTTAAATTTAAATTTTAAGAGGGCTCGTAACTTCTAAATATCATAATTCGTGAAGAAAAATAACTTTATGCATACAAAAAGAAAAATATATGCAAAATCCTAACTCTACGTTATAAGGTATAGTCTCTTAGACGAATTTTGGTTCTATGTTTATTGACAATTTTAATACGTAGCTCGTCCTCTAAATTGATTAGCCACTACTTGATTCATTTTTTTTCCTTGACCGCAGTGATAAAAAATATTTCTCACAGAGGAAATTAGTTGGGAAGTTTGCAAAGCATTGTTCCTTCTTTACAGAGAATACATCCTGAATCCGTAAATTAATTTTATCTGGGAAGGGAAATTATTCCCTGAAAATTTTCCTTAGATTAACGAAGCACGATTTGTCGAGGTTCTTCTATTGATAAAGCCTCCTGTGACATTCTAAAACCTCTGACAAGTTTTACCCTCATTTCCACCTATAAGTTGTTTTTCCAACTATGCAAATTTTAAAATAATTTCTTTTTTTTAAATTTTGTCCTCAACGTAGAAACAATTTATATTAGCTCCTTGCCATTTGGTATTTGAATCATTAAGGTAGTTGAAGATGGATTCGCTATATTTTGCATGAAACCAAATTTTATTAATTATTTTACAATTTGGCCGTGGACCCCTGTCGAGGCACCTTCAATTGGGAAACGCTTTTTTACACAAAAAACGTTCATAACAAATTGATGTATAATATAAAAATATATATTATAAGTCCTTTGTAAAAAAAAAAAAAAAAAAAACTTTTTAAGTTAAACAAACAATTTTTTTTCTAAGTGGGAAAACTAAAGAAAACTTTGCCGTATTGTGCATTTTTAAACATAACGTGGGCGCCCACGTTTCGGGTTAATTTTTGTTAGTTTTTCTTGGAGAATCTCATAAGGTGGGTGTTTTCTTTCTTTTTTATGAATGTAATAACATCAGTGAAAGAATTTCGGAACTTTAAAGTGCTTACAAATCTAAATTAGACTTCAAAGTAAAACAAACAAATAAACTGTTTATAAATTGCCAAGTGTAGGTGGAGGTGTATCTGGTAATGCTGGGTGTAGAGTATGTGTAGTATTTTGCTTAGATCTCCACCTACACTTAACCTTGCTTTTCCAAAACACCCACTTTCTCGTCTATATCTCCTACACCTACGTTTCTCAACTATGTAATTGTATTAACTGTTAGTGTCGCTAATTGTTTTTTGTCCCTTCTTCTTCTTTTATAAAAGGGAACGTTAACCAGAAGAGACAAATAAATGTTTTCTTACCTTAATAAATACTAAATGTCTCTAACTGAGAAGACCCATTTCACATTTTATAGATGTTTTCTATGGCATACATTTTTGCTTCCGTGCTTACCGAAGGTAGCAGAAGAATTGTGGTAGCTTTTAAGAGCGAAATTGGTATAAGTTCGTATTTTAAATATCCATTTCAGATTTTCTGATACCAGGAAACCTTTTTTGTCTCGTGCCTCTCTGTCGGTCTGCTATTAAACATTTTTGCGAACCTCCATTCTTAAAAATTGCTCCGCCAATTTCCGGCCGATCATAATTTGTATACACATCCTAACATAAAGGTTCTAACAAATCAACGTTTACGATTCCGACGATAACTTGAGTAAAAGTTGACCGATTTAGTTGAAATTTGGTACACATTATCCTTTTTCTAATGCTCAGGCCAAGNTTTTTTTTTTTTTTTTTTTTTTTTTTTTTTTTTTTTTTTTTTTTTTTTTTTTTTTTTTTTTTTTTTTTTTTTTTTTTTTTTTTGTAAAACCAACCGCGACACCTCTACGAAGTGATTGTTAAAACGATTAAAGCAAGCCTTAACGTTTAAAATAGAGAAAGCAACGTTTTTAACTATATATCTTATGTTAAATCGTATCGATTTTAATAAAACTTCTTTATACATCGTCTGAAGTAAAATTGAAACAGGCATATAAAATTTCAACTTGATTCTAGTAGAAGTTTTTGTGTAGTGAAGTGATAATAGTTGAAAGGGAGATGTCCGAAGCGTATATTTAGTGGAATAGTTATGCAGAGTGGCTTGTCCACTACACTGTTGGTCCCATGCAAGAATGTCAATGTAAAAAGCAAAAACAATTTTGGAGTTGAGGGGGGGGGGAGAATATATTAGACAATGGGTCGTGAAAGACGGGACAGAAAAGAAGGACAGATGGGTCGTGAACGCTAAACAGATATAAAATACTCGATATGATGCGAGGAAGCTATGTTCTTTATAATTGGCTGACCATTTAAATTAGTATGGTGGATTTTGAAAAGATTGGAATTGGATGGAAATTTAATAAAAGTTGAAGATTAGTGGCTATATTTTGGAATTTGCAGATGGAATCTTCCTTATGACAAATAATCTAAGAAAGGTTCAGACAAAATGTTTTGTCTAAAACTAAAGAATGAAACAAAAGTAATTGGCCGGGAAATAAAGTTGAATAAATCAAAAATAGTGTGAAATATCCCAGAGTTGAATGGTAAAAATGTAGTAGACGAGAAAGACGACAATGTTAAATATGTAAACTAGTACACTTACGAATAATGATACCTGGGTTATGATCAAAGAAATTGTTAGTAAGATGAGAGTCACTCGGAAAAGACTGATGCCTAGAAAAGAACTGTCTAGAAGATGTGGCAGCAACAAAATGTAGGAGAAAATGGCAGTGGATAGGACATATTATAAGTACTCAAGAGGAAAAAAATGGTCTAAAAAGATAATGCAATGGTTCCCGAGAGAGATGAAAAAAGGAAAGGAAGACCACGAACAACTATGGGGCGAGGAAATATGAAAGATCTGTCGAGGAGAGACCTGTTTTTTTAAGCAGGAAGGAAATGAAAAGAATGACGAAGGTCTATATTGACGTATGGCTGTAAAAGGTTTAATTTGTAAAATGTTAATAATTTATTTATATTTATAGTAGTTATTGCTGTTTACAACTGTTAAGTTGTTTTGAGTTATTTATTCATCCACTTACTAATTATATGTGATACTGTTATTTATTTATAGACTAATAATTAGTCCACTGCAATTAGCATTATATCTCTTACATTTTTCTACGTCAACGGATTTTCATGAAATCTTTTCGTTTCAACGAAAAGGTCAAAGTTTACCCATTAATAAACTGCTTACCTATTTGCTTACCTGCCTGATCAAAAAAATAATTTTTAAACAATTCATTTAATTTATAAATTATTTAAAGATTACTCCTTCAAAATGGCAGTAACTTCTAGGGCTTATGGGGTCACTTATCATAAATGTGATGACAATAAATCGGTCGAAGACTCAGACAAACTTTCTCTTATACGAGTTCATTATTTCCTAGCCCAGTGTTTCCCGTTTATTAGTTTTCTTGGGAACATTGTACATTTAATTATTATTGAACATAGTTATATTGTAGTTGTCAACAAATAAATGTATGTTTTTAGGCTTGAGAATGGCCGGCTAGGCCGAAACGTTTCCGATCTTAATAAAACTATTGTAGTTTTTATACTTATACCCTGAAAGATCCACAGCTCTAAATTGAGAAAGTAAAAACTAAAATGGTTGATAGACTCTCTGTCTCTTATCACTTTATCACTCATAAATTTTACTTATAAGATTAAAAGACTTATAATATACTTAAAAGACTTGTAAGACATTCTATAAGCCGGGTTTACACGGGTAGAGTAAACAGGAGAGTAGATTAGCGAGTAGAGCAACTCTCCCCGTAGAAACCCGAAAAAACGCTCAGTAGAGTAAAGTAGCGAGTAGAGTAGCTTGAAAAATTGGTAGAGTGGGGAATAGAGTGCACTCTACTCGCTACTCTACTCTCCTGTTTACTCTACCCTTGTAAACCCGGCTATAGGTATAAATTTACTATTTAGTGTTTATTACTTGACTTATATATATATCTTCCGTGCTTACCGAAGGTAGCAGAAGAATTGTGGTAGCTTTTAAGAGCGAAATTGGTATAAGTTCGTATTTTAAATATCCATTTCAGATTTTCTGATACCAGGAAACCTTTNAAATACATGATTTTTTTTCTTGTTTTGTTTTTTTATTTGATTATTTGTATATTTAAAGGTAAGACTTTAAAGAATTTAAGACAAGAAATTTGTCTTAAAATGACACCGAGAGAGAAATTTACTGAGAAATTTAAAATGAATCTTCTGCTTAAACTAATCCATATGAAAATACATCAGTTGCCATTCCCATTCAATACACGGACTCAGCTTCCAGCTGATTCTCCCATTTAATTTTAGCATTGAAATTCAAATAATTATTATCTATAATTTAATTTTAACGTGATTTAACTTATTCTGAGAATTGTTAGTATTATATCCAACTTTTTTTTTTGTTTTAAATAAAAATATGTATTTTTTGTTGAATAATATTAAAATCTTTCCATTTTTTTCTCCCTTCTGGGGGTAAAATTTTATACGTACTGGGGGAGTAAAAATCACTTGCTTGCACCCTCGCGATAATTAACTGAATATTATGGTTCCCTCGGCTTCACCTCAGGAACCTACTTAATTGCTCAGGGTGCAATTAATTACTTTACTTACCTTAGTGCGTAAATATATATTTAAGGGTCATTTCATTAGTCCTGTCTATGGGTATAATTATGTTCACACTTCTTCTGAAGTTTGTTGTATCGTAATATCATTATATTTATTTTATTTAATAATGAAAAATATTTGTTTTTTTCTTTATACATTTTTACAAGCTTTTATTTAACTTGAATGTTTGTATGTATGTATTATGTTCGGGAATAACTGAATTTTAAAGCAGTTATCCTCAACCGATTGAATAGAAATTTTGCATACACGTTTAGTTCGGATGACAATGTATGATTACAGTAGCACTCACGAAAGAAGACGCGCGTTGACAGCGCGGGAAATCAGATGACTCTCAGATTGGCCAACCTATGTGAGGGTAAAAATAAAGGTTACGAACCTTTTTTAAACGGTTATCCCGATGGCCGCGCCCCTCCACTAGAGATAATTATTTTTACCTAGTTGGCTCAACCTATTGCCCGCCAAAATCTCGAACTCTCATTGGCTCTCCCCACAATGTTTCAAACATTCCCGAGCTGTCAACGCGCATCTTCTTTCTTGAGTGCTACTGTAGCTAAGTGAAGTCATTCTAAATCCAATATGGCGGGCAGTTCAAGATGTCGAACTAGTTATTTTTTAAGTGCGCACATAATATGGGTATCAAATGAAAGGGTTCGCTGAGAAGAATTCGAATAAAAGCTTGTTTTTTAAAATATTTCTTTTTATAATCAACTTATTTTTAATTCAAACTTTCTTCCTTCTTTTGCGCAATATTTACTACAGTAGACAAGTAAAGTAAAATTAGTGTTAAAGTGTTTGCTAAAGTCGGTAGTATACATATTTATAAAAAAAAATCTATAATCCAAGCTTTGAAGTTAAAAACAAATTGATTTTTTTTTTTTTTTTTTTTTTTTTTTTTTTTTTTATATATCCTTGGATATTTTAACGTCAATATTGAACTGTTTTATACGTTCATAATTAAACCCAATCTATAATCTATCAATAAAATTCATACTTAATTATATTGTGCCTAATATCTGTTGAAGTAGGTTTTTGAAATTCAGATTTTATTGTGACTTTAAATGTGAATGTGTCAGAATTTTAAAAAAGGTCTCTGAGAGGAATATGGAGGAAAGAATTTATATATTTATCTATGTGACAACTTCTGTGTTTCATTAGGAAATTGAGGTTGAAAAGGGTGGACATATTATTCAAGAGATGACATTTTACTTTAGTGAGATGACTGAAACCATTTTTGCACCATTATAAATTTGAAAAATAATGATTATTAATTGAATAAATAGCTTTTTTGAATTTGATTAAGCTTTTCACGGGATTTTCCATAACGGCTGTTACTTTAATGTGTGTGTGAAATGGCCACACTGTTACTTTAATGTGTATGTGTATGTACACACTATTACTGCAATGTAACAAAATCAACTAAACTAACAAATTAACTCGTTTTAAATATATTAGAATTATATTTTTACGATAATTTTAACATGTATTCCCGATAAATTTAATCAATTTCACTTTTAGTACTATTAATCTGTCGCAATAAAAGGTTGTTTGCGTTAGAAATTCGAGAGGATTTTTTTGGATAAATCGCTTAGGGCACACGAGAAAAGCTTAACTTCAATATTGCGGGATCGTCTGGAAATACGTGGTACGGGGTTCAAAAGTCAACATAGTATCCACCCTTCATGGTGCATGTCGTTGGAAAGCTCTTTAAGAGTACAGTAACTGTTGTCATGTTCAATTATGTCATATTGTCATTTAAGAGGGGGTTAAAATGAAAAAATTGGAAAAAATGCTTCGTAATTAAATATTAGAAATAACACTATTGTTGATTCGATAAGCATTATAATTGGTATACGTGTTTCATTTGATGTTAGAAACGCTATTATAAAATCAATTGTGTACATTTATTACTTAGGGTGCAAATGGTACCGGAAATACTTATGAAACTCATTGCCTGCGGCTGTGAAATAAATAATTGTGGTGCTGAAAGGCGGATCTCCCATGCTCAGTTGCTTGCAAACACTGCGACGGAGAAAATTTCAGCAACGTACAACTGGTAGAATAATAAAAAATGGAAGAAAAATAAAAAGCTTTCACTTGTGTACATTTAGTACTTTGGGCACAAATGGTGCCCATGAAGGAAACACTCATGACACTCATTGCCTGCGGCTGTGAAATAAATAATTGCGGTGCAGCTTGCGGGTGCAGAAAGGCGGATCTCCCATGCTCAGTTGCTTGCAAACACAACGGTGGAGAAAATGTCAGCAACGTACTTACTCGTAGAATGATAAAAAATGAAAGAAAAAAAATTCACTCTCTGTAAAAATAAAATTGGTATCGCTGTACAATAAAATTTACAAATCATTTAATGTAATAAATTAATGTTGAATTGATTCATATTTAATTTATACAATAATTACATATCAGCGTTTAATGGGAATCTCTTCTTACGAAGAGTTGTGAGACATCTTACTTAAGCTCTGTTCAATATAATTGCAGCACTTAAATTTCCGCGCACGCTATAACTCCGAAACGGTCCATCGTAAGAAAAGGGAGTCTTTATAAACATTGTAGCTACTTTCGAAACGAACAATAACTTAAACAACTCAAAAAGTAAGTGGCACTTTAATGCCACCTACTTTTTGAAGTACTTAATGACATAAATTGTAAACAACAATGTCCCCAAAATTTTTGTCAACAACTTTCTTTTCTTCCACTTACCACTTGCAAGATAAACGAAAAAAAAAAAAAAAAAAGAATATTCCCCTCTCCCCCTTCCGGACGGTTCCGCAAAGTTAGAAATTAGCTTTTCTCATATGCCACAAGAGATTCAAGCAAAAAAAGTTGCCTTGAATTTTTGTCGCAGACAGCCTTTTATCACGGCAGATTGAGTAATATTGCTAATTTGCATTTATTAATTTTTTTTCCTGTTTTTTCCATTTACCCGGCTCTTAAATGAAAATATGACAAAAGTGTACACAGGTAAAATTGTTTTACTCTTCAAGGGCTTTATTACGACATGCATCATGAAGGGTGTGAAGTTTGAGTTAAGGATGTCGACGAGAAAAAGTCCTCTTGAATTTTGTTCTAATTTATACCTAATTTACCTTACTTTGTCAGCTAATTTGCTTCCGAGCTCATCAAAGACATAAAGCTATGTGATCGTTCTGAAGAACAAACATTTTTTATGTCTCCTATCAGTGGCGTAAATATAAGCCCACATTGCGGGCTGGCCCCTAGTTCCGGGGGGAGGGGGGGGGGAATAAAAAAAATAAAAATATGAAATACTATCTTGTTGATAGGAGCCCCCCTATAGAACATCATAAAATCTTACATGCAATCATAATTCTATACCTTTGTCAGGAAAATGTTTGTTTTTTCTTTCTTAATTTTTCTCTAAATTTTCTTTGGCGAAGGGCTCTAAAAATTTCTTTTGGGGGCCCCAATGCGCCTAGCTACGCCTCTGTCCCCTATTTCAAAACTTCCTGGGCAGAAATCCGTTCCAGTCATCAGGGAACGTTTTTGATCTTGTTTGTCACTTTGTGCACAATTTTTGCGGACCAATATATTATCTTGAAGAGTGTTCGTCCGATTTTACTGAAATTCGGGTGTTAGGTTTCATTTGTCTGTTGTTGGTAAACCCACATATCAACCTTCTGCGCCCATTTGTTTTTCTTGCTCGTGCACACAAAGCATTTTTTTTATTGACATGCGCAGGTGCACTTTAGACTGGGCATGCGCAGAAACCTATGCACGGCTCGTTTCCACTATTCGGTTCAGCAGTCTGGACAAGGCTTAATAGTACTCATTTGAACTAAACTGTTAAAATTTCAATATAAAAAGAAATTTTTATATACTACGTTTTCAAATGTTCTGTTAAATCATATTATGAAATGATTAATACATATTTTTCATTGTTATATAATATATATAATGTTAGTGAAAAACATAGTTCCGAATTTAAATCTGGTTGTCACTCGTCACTTAATTAATTTATTTGTTTACTTTTCCTTTTTCGCTGTCATTCAATGTTTACCTCTAAATAAAAAACAAATTTGAAACCAATGAAGAATGAAGATTGCCAAAATAATTGGATGTAACAAAACAAATAAAATAACTTGCGGATTTTTTCCGAACTAACTTTCCATACAGCAAACTTGAAAACAAATTAAATTCTGCTGAAAAATTACTAAAAGTATTAAAATAATGCATTGTCATCGTGTTCTGAGCTGTTCTGAAAGTGTCAAATGTCTAGCTACTCGGGATGTTAGTTAAAATTCAATTGCAAGATTTGTACCGGACAAACAAACAAACAAGAAACCAAGTTAATAAAAACGTAGTAATAAAAATGTGTTAAAATGAGTGTAACGGTTTACATTATGACCTTATTCCTTAATGAACTTTAGCACTATGGTCTAAAGAAGAGCAATGAATGTCCTTTGTTTTATAGTGAACGCTAAATGTCATTGAACTTTCATTGTTATTGTGTTGAATAAAAAACTTCCATTATGATTTTATATAGGGCTATCGGTGTTTTTAGAGGATTTTAAACAGATAAATATAAAATATAGAATAACAAAATTTTGAATAAATGTTGGTTTTTTCTGGTTTTCTTAATGAAACAATCTTTTTCATATTAAATTTATTATTTAAATGTTTAATTACTTTGAAGAACAAATTTCCACTATGATTTCATATTGTTCTATGTGTTTTTAGTGGATTTTAAACAGAAATAAATTACTATATAAATAAATATAAACCTTAATTACGTTTATATTATTGGGCTTTACAACAAACCAAGCAACTTTACAAAGTTTGAGAAACTTTGGGTACAATTTTAAATTAATATTTTCTCTCTCCAATAATGTTTCATTTTTTCGTCTGCTAGTTTGTTTTTGAAAATTAACTAATAAATTTGGCTTACATTAATTTGGCTTACAGTAATTTGCCTTACACATTTTATATTAAGGCTTAAACAAGTTTTATTCAATATAATTTCTACTAAAACCATAAAATGGTATTAAATTGTGTGACAGTTTTATTTCTATTTGATATGAATTGAAAATAGGTCTATTCAATTAAATTGCAAATATAACGTGTCGCCCTCCTTGGAAAAAATCTAATTTATTAATTATAGCGTTAATAAAAAAGATATCGACAGAGAAGCTGTATATGAAAAAATTTGTTTGAATTTCCTCGAATAGATTTTTTCATTTTTAAACTTAAATGTTCTTCTTAGTAATTTTCATTCCCTTGTAATAGTATTGGCATCTCTAAAAGAAATCTTAAAAATTATCTTTAGAACTCGGATTTATATTTACAACTTAAATCCTTCTATCCTTATAAAGAATAGGAATTAAGTTTACTAAGGCTTCATTCATTGATCTTAAATTAAAAAAGAAATTACATTGACACTTTTCTAACTTTCAGACATTCTTTGAATCAATAGAAGGATTTTGTTAAAATTTAATCATATATTCTACATGCTAAGGTCATACCGTTATTGTAAAGGAAACACATTCTTTAATGAATATAATGTTTTTTGCCCCTTTTTTTAATTACTGTTTGATGACAAGAAACAAGAAAAAAAAGGTTTTATACTAGCAACACAATCTCTAACCCTTTTTGAATAAAAAAAAAAAATTCTTGGCTATGGAAATACTTTGGACGCAAAGTTGTTACAAAAACTTACAACAAACAGCGAGGGGTAAAATAAAAGTACGTAGAATATATAGGTATATATATTTCTTGGTTGTTGTTGTTGAGTATTTATTCTTTGGTTAGATAGAGGAGAGATATTTGTATGCTAGGAGGGTGTAGAAGTAAAGGTGGGGTCTGCGTTGGCTCCAGTTACTCAGGACCCTGATAGGGGTTCCACTAACACTATACTCCCAACATTGTAAATATTCTCGGTTTAAACCCTCCTACTCCTGCCTTATACTAAGCTTATACACACTTAGATACAACTAGAACACAAACACTAATACCAACCCCTTAACGAGAACCTGGGAGAGGTTTTCTAACAAAAAAAACAAAAAAATCTTATCTTTAGATCTTATCATAATAACACAAGGGGAAATAAGAGCAGTTCTACTTTTTTCTGCTCGAATTTAAACAAAACAACAAACCAACAAAGCTGAGGGTTTATAGTATACTTATAGTATTAATATGTTTCTGTAAAAATGTATAGTGGAAATCAGTAAATAATTAGAAGAGTACACGAGAAAATACCTCCCATATGACGATGTAGTTGCTATTTTCTTCTGGAATGCACGCGCTCTAGAAGAAGACTACACCCTCTGCAGTTAAAAATTACGAAACTCGGTGCTTAAACACAGCCAAGTCAAAATTTCTTTTCTCTAGAAGACAACGAAGAGCGGACCCAACCTCTACATCTCAGACGAATCGCAGTCGATTGCAGACGAAAACTCAATTGCAGGTTGAAGTAAAATCAAGGATTGCAGCAAGGGTACTTTGCCCTCTAAAGTATTTTCAAATATAAGGCTGCTAGCAAAGGATGTACTGTATGTAGCCAATATCTGACACGAGGAGACGAGAAGTTGAAAAATATAGGAACCAAAGGTATTGAGAAGAATCTTCGGCGCTGTTTGAGGCAATGGAGAATGGAATGACCTTAAGAGAGTTTGCAGAATTGTACGAAGAGATCTAGTAATTGAAGCCAAGAGGGCCAGCACAGACTGGGAATGTTAAGGCAGTCAAGAAAGAGTGGAAGAGGAAGAACAGAAGCCAGTCCAGTTTGATGTATACTGATGAATTTGAATTAGAAATAGACTTAAGGATGATGTGAATGAAGAGCTAGCCAATTGTAGCCCAGGAAGAGAAGAATGGAGGCGTTATTAGTCTAGCCCAAATCCTGCACCAGGCTGTAGAGTAATATGAAAGAGAGTTACAAATCTATAATTTCATATGGGCACTAAATGTGTACAATGAGTTATCAAAACCTTCTGTGTATTTTAATTTAAACATTACAGTCATTTGACTTCCTCGTGTGCGTAGTAAATAAAGCAAGTATTGAGGTGACGCAAAATTCGATTTTGACATTTTAATGGATTAACTCCTTGTAAGTAGCCTAGACAAAGAGAAAACTGTCTGTGTATGCTGCCTAAACTACTGGGCCGAATGTAATCAAGTGTGGCATAAATGTTCAGAAAAATCATACCCCTTGTCAAAATCGAGAAATTAATTTTATCTCTCAAATTGAATGCGCAAACAGACAGGCCCAGATCCTCTTAAGGGGCAGAGTGGGCAAATGCCAACGCACCGGTTTCAGAGAGGCGCCGAATAATCCGAAACTCTTGTAAATAGCTTTGCTTTTGTTTGTCTACAAAAAAATAACAAAGCAAAAAAAAAAAAAAACTAATATAAAATTTTTCGTTTTCGTTTTCGTGGAAGTTTCCGTGATGTTGATGAAATTTTTAGCGCAGAAAAACTTGATATCGCTGAAAGTTGAAAGTGCAATATACACAATCACCATTTGTGTACTTTTTAATTTATCATATTTATTTTTATTTATCATTAATCGATTGAAGTAGATTTTACGGAGTATATTTTCTGTATTAACTGTTTACAGTTTTTTGTAATTTACGTAGTTCCAAGTGTGCATAACTGCAAATCCAGTATGNCTTCTGAAGCCCACACATTATAGCTACTCTTCTGACACGACGGTAGCGTTTTGTATTCTTCTGAAGCCCACACATTATAGCTACTCTTCTGACACGACGGTAGCGTTTTGTATTCTTCTGAAGCCCACACATTATAGCTACTCTTCTGACACGACGGTAGCGTTTTGTATTCTTCTGAAGCCCACACATTATAGCTACTCTTCTGACACGACGGTAGCGTTTTGTATTCTTCTGAAGCCCACACATTATAGCTACTCTTCTGACACGACGGTAGCGTTTTGTATTCTTCTGAAGCCCACACATTATAGCTACTCTTCTGACACGACGGTAGCGTTTTGTATTCTTCTGAAGCCCACACATTATAGCTACTCTTCTGACACGACGGTAGCGTTTTGTATTCTTCTGAAGCCCACACATTATAGCTACTCTTCTGACACGACGGTAGCGTTTTGTATTCTTCTGAAGCCCACACATTATAGCTACTCTTCTGACACGACGGTAGCGTTTTGTATTCTTCTGAAGCCCACACATTATAGCTACTCTTCTGACACGACGGTAGCGTTTTGTATTCTTCTGAAGCCCACACATTATAGCTACTCTTCTGACACGACGGTAGCGTTTTGTATTCTTCTGAAGCCCACACATTATAGCTACTCTTCTGACACGACGGTAGCGTTTTGTATTCTTCTGAAGCCCACACATTATAGCTACTCTTCTGACACGACGGTAGCGTTTTGTATTCTTCTGAAGCCCACACATTATAGCTACTCTTCTGACACGACGGTAGCGTTTTGTATTCTTCTGAAGCCCACACATTATAGCTACTCTTCTGACACGACGGTAGCGTTTTGTATTCTTCTGAAGCCCACACATTATAGCTACTCTTCTGACACGACGGTAGCGTTTTGTATTCTTCTGAAGCCCACACATTATAGCTACTCTTCTGACACGACGGTAGCGTTTTGTATTCTTCTGAAGCCCACACATTATAGCTACTCTTCTGACACGACGGTAGCGTTTTGTATTCTTCTGAAGCCCACACATTATAGCTACTCTTCTGACACGACGGTAGCGTTTTGTATTCTTCTGAAGCCCACACATTATAGCTACTCTTCTGACACGACGGTAGCGTTTTGTATTCTTCTGAAGCCCACACATTATAGCTACTCTTCTGACACGACGGTAGCGTTTTGTATTCTTCTGAAGCCCACACATTATAGCTACTCTTCTGACACGACGGTAGCGTTTTGTATTCTTCTGAAGCCCACACATTATAGCTACTCTTCTGACACGACGGTAGCGTTTTGTATTCTTCTGAAGCCCACACATTATAGCTACTCTTCTGACACGACGGTAGCGTTTTGTATTCTTCTGAAGCCCACACATTATAGCTACTCTTCTGACACGACGGTAGCGTTTTGTATTCTTCTGAAGCCCACACATTATAGCTACTCTTCTGACACGACGGTAGCGTTTTGTATTCTTCTGAAGCCCACACATTATAGCTACTCTTCTGACACGACGGTAGCGTTTTGTATTCTTCTGAAGCCCACACATTATAGCTACTCTTCTGACACGACGGTAGCGTTTTGTATTCTTCTGAAGCCCACACATTATAGCTACTCTTCTGACACGACGGTAGCGTTTTGTATTCTTCTGAAGCCCACACATTATAGCTACTCTTCTGACACGACGGTAGCGTTTTGTATTCTTCTGAAGCCCACACATTATAGCTACTCTTCTGACACGACGGTAGCGTTTTGTATTCTTCTGAAGCCCACACATTATAGCTACTCTTCTGACACGACGGTAGCGTTTTGTATTCTTCTGAAGCCCACACATTATAGCTACTCTTCTGACACGACGGTAGCGTTTTGTATTCTTCTGAAGCCCACACATTATAGCTACTCTTCTGACACGACGGTAGCGTTTTGTATTCTTCTGAAGCCCACACATTATAGCTACTCTTCTGACACGACGGTAGCGTTTTGTATTCTTCTGAAGCCCACACATTATAGCTACTCTTCTGACACGACGGTAGCGTTTTGTATTCTTCTGAAGCCCACACATTATAGCTACTCTTCTGACACGACGGTAGCGTTTTGTATTCTTCTGAAGCCCACACATTATAGCTACTCTTCTGACACGACGGTAGCGTTTTGTATTCTTCTGAAGCCCACACATTATAGCTACTCTTCTGACACGACGGTAGCGTTTTGTATTCTTCTGAAGCCCACACATTATAGCTACTCTTCTGACACGACGGTAGCGTTTTGTATTCTTCTGAAGCCCACACATTATAGCTACTCTTCTGACACGACGGTAGCGTTTTGTATTCTTCTGAAGCCCACACATTATAGCTACTCTTCTGACACGACGGTAGCGTTTTGTATTCTTCTGAAGCCCACACATTATAGCTACTCTTCTGACACGACGGTAGCGTTTTGTATTCTTCTGAAGCCCACACATTATAGCTACTCTTCTGACACGACGGTAGCGTTTTGTATTCTTCTGAAGCCCACACATTATAGCTACTCTTCTGACACGACGGTAGCGTTTTGTATTCTTCTGAAGCCCACACATTATAGCTACTCTTCTGACACGACGGTAGCGTTTTGTATTCTTCTGAAGCCCACACATTATAGCTACTCTTCTGACACGACGGTAGCGTTTTGTATTCTTCTGAAGCCCACACATTATAGCTACTCTTCTGACACGACGGTAGCGTTTTGTATTCTTCTGAAGCCCACACATTATAGCTACTCTTCTGACACGACGGTAGCGTTTTGTATTCTTCTGAAGCCCACACATTATAGCTACTCTTCTGACACGACGGTAGCGTTTTGTATTCTTCTGAAGCCCACACATTATAGCTACTCTTCTGACACGACGGTAGCGTTTTGTATTCTTCTGAAGCCCACACATTATAGCTACTCTTCTGACACGACGGTAGCGTTTTGTATTCTTCTGAAGCCCACACATTATAGCTACTCTTCTGACACGACGGTAGCGTTTTGTATTCTTCTGAAGCCCACACATTATAGCTACTCTTCTGACACGACGGTAGCGTTTTGTATTCTTCTGAAGCCCACACATTATAGCTACTCTTCTGACACGACGGTAGCGTTTTGTATTCTTCTGAAGCCCACACATTATAGCTACTCTTCTGACACGACGGTAGCGTTTTGTATTCTTCTGAAGCCCACACATTATAGCTACTCTTCTGACACGACGGTAGCGTTTTGTATTCTTCTGAAGCCCACACATTATAGCTACTCTTCTGACACGACGGTAGCGTTTTGTATTCTTCTGAAGCCCACACATTATAGCTACTCTTCTGACACGACGGTAGCGTTTTGTATTCTTCTGAAGCCCACACATTATAGCTACTCTTCTGACACGACGGTAGCGTTTTGTATTCTTCTGAAGCCCACACATTATAGCTACTCTTCTGACACGACGGTAGCGTTTTGTATTCTTCTGAAGCCCACACATTATAGCTACTCTTCTGACACGACGGTAGCGTTTTGTATTCTTCTGAAGCCCACACATTATAGCTACTCTTCTGACACGACGGTAGCGTTTTGTATTCTTCTGAAGCCCACACATTATAGCTACTCTTCTGACACGACGGTAGCGTTTTGTATTCTTCTGAAGCCCACACATTATAGCTACTCTTCTGACACGACGGTAGCGTTTTGTATTCTTCTGAAGCCCACACATTATAGCTACTCTTCTGACACGACGGTAGCGTTTTGTATTCTTCTGAAGCCCACACATTATAGCTACTCTTCTGACACGACGGTAGCGTTTTGTATTCTTCTGAAGCCCACACATTATAGCTACTCTTCTGACACGACGGTAGCGTTTTGTATTCTTCTGAAGCCCACACATTATAGCTACTCTTCTGACACGACGGTAGCGTTTTGTATTCTTCTGAAGCCCACACATTATAGCTACTCTTCTGACACGACGGTAGCGTTTTGTATTCTTCTGAAGCCCACACATTATAGCTACTCTTCTGACACGACGGTAGCGTTTTGTATTCTTCTGAAGCCCACACATTATAGCTACTCTTCTGACACGACGGTAGCGTTTTGTATTCTTCTGAAGCCCACACATTATAGCTACTCTTCTGACACGACGGTAGCGTTTTGTATTCTTCTGAAGCCCACACATTATAGCTACTCTTCTGACACGACGGTAGCGTTTTGTATTCTTCTGAAGCCCACACATTATAGCTACTCTTCTGACACGACGGTAGCGTTTTGTATTCTTCTGAAGCCCACACATTATAGCTACTCTTCTGACACGACGGTAGCGTTTTGTATTCTTCTGAAGCCCACACATTATAGCTACTCTTCTGACACGACGGTAGCGTTTTGTATTCTTCTGAAGCCCACACATTATAGCTACTCTTCTGACACGACGGTAGCGTTTTGTATTCTTCTGAAGCCCACACATTATAGCTACTCTTCTGACACGACGGTAGCGTTTTGTATTCTTCTGAAGCCCACACATTATAGCTACTCTTCTGACACGACGGTAGCGTTTTGTATTCTTCTGAAGCCCACACATTATAGCTACTCTTCTGACACGACGGTAGCGTTTTGTATTCTTCTGAAGCCCACACATTATAGCTACTCTTCTGACACGACGGTAGCGTTTTGTATTCTTCTGAAGCCCACACATTATAGCTACTCTTCTGACACGACGGTAGCGTTTTGTATTCTTCTGAAGCCCACACATTATAGCTACTCTTCTGACACGACGGTAGCGTTTTGTATTCTTCTGAAGCCCACACATTATAGCTACTCTTCTGACACGACGGTAGCGTTTTGTATTCTTCTGAAGCCCACACATTATAGCTACTCTTCTGACACGACGGTAGCGTTTTGTATTCTTCTGAAGCCCACACATTATAGCTACTCTTCTGACACGACGGTAGCGTTTTGTATTCTTCTGAAGCCCACACATTATAGCTACTCTTCTGACACGACGGTAGCGTTTTGTATTCTTCTGAAGCCCACACATTATAGCTACTCTTCTGACACGACGGTAGCGTTTTGTATTCTTCTGAAGCCCACACATTATAGCTACTCTTCTGACACGACGGTAGCGTTTTGTATTCTTCTGAAGCCCACACATTATAGCTACTCTTCTGACGCGACGGTAGCGTTTTGTATTCTTCTGAAGCCCACACATTATAGCTACTCTTCTGACACGACGGTAGCGTTTTGTATTCTTCTGAAGCCCACACATTATAGCTACTCTTCTGACGTGACGGTAGCGTTTTGTATTCTTCTGAAGCCCACACATTATAGCTACTCTTGGTTTAAAAAAAAATAAATAAATAAAATAAAATGAAATATCCGCGAAAGAGTTTTCAATTTTAGTTCCTAATAATAATTTAGCCATTAAATATATTTAATAGTAAGTATTTAATACATTTAATTATATTAAATGTATATATGAATGCGAATGTACTCGTATTGCTTGCAATCTAACAAATTATACTAACTATTCAAGGATACCTAATATGATAAGGAACCCTTTTGTTGACATGAGTGTGCGTGAATGATCGGGTTAAAACAAAAAAATACACTGCCAATTAGTGTGGCACATAGCTTCCTCGCATGCTATCTTGTACTTTATTGTTATATTAGCATTAACGATTTATTACTTTATTGTTTATTGTGTAAGAATAATTAACAGTTTTTTTCAACTTATATAATTCTCATTGATTAGGGAGGGGGGGTCAGGAAACCTAGGGATGGGTTACCAACATATTAGTAGGCTTAAGCTATTTTGTTTTTTAATTATCAAGTATTATAAACTATCAAGCCCCTATGAATTATTTGGGTGAAAANGTTTTATACAAAAAAAGGAATGGTAATGTAAAGACACTACCCAAACCAATTTTTAACTTTTTTAAAATTTTCACCCACCAAAACTTTCCACTCTACTATTGAAAAAAATATTTTGGCTTAGCTAAGTTTATAAATTACTTCTAGATCAAAATGGTGCACCTCTCTAACCTTTTCCATTGCAGACTAATGACTAATTTGTCGACCTCTTGGAGTGAATGACACCCCTCTCCCATTCCAACCCCACTAACATCATAACATCGTGAGTTGTTCTTGTTGTCATTTAGAGTTAGATGGGGGTAATTGTGAACAAATTTTAATGTTTTAACTAAAACTTGGGTTTCCCTAGTTTGATAAATTAAAGGATACATTTTGTGTTATTTTTTTTATTTTACAACTATTGCACTATGATGATAATATTGGAATTTGGTGTTTCTAGTAGTGATTATTAACTCGTGGGAGCCTATTCACAATTACCCCTTAGGATAAGGGGTAAATGTGAATGACCATTTGCTAGTCAGGTAGGCTCAGGGAAAACTTGATTTACCTACACTAAACTGGAAGAGGACTATTACTTATACTAATTTAAACCATTTCAGATTCATACTTTTCTGCGGTTGGTCACTATGACCGTGCCGAATTTTGTGCGGATCGGTTTAGGCGTATATCTTCAACCAAATGTAAAGTTAAGTATAAGAGCTTCACTTCGCTCAGCATAACAAGTTATAGCAAAATCTAATCGTATACGCCTTAGCAGGAGGATAAGAAACTGCGTAAAATATTGTTCACAATTACCTCTTGGACAAAATAGTATGGGGTAATTGAGAGATTCATGCGTGTAGGAATATCTTAGTTAGAGGAAGGTACGAAACACTGTCACAAGTCGGGTTGTAATGACTTTTGCCCACTTACACGAGACGGTCCCACAGACATTTAACTGCTAGGTTGGAGCAAACCTTATAATGTCAATCCTATTGATACAACCATTTGCATTATTAGAGTCGATACTACTATCGATTATATATTATAGATAACATTGATTCTATGGATGTATAGGTAAATTATCGAACTACATTGAGTTAAAAATGGGAAGTAAATAACAATAATTTTACTGGACATAAACAATTATTAACATATTATAGGTCCTAATTTGTAATACATGTTGAATAGCATGTAGAAGTGAAGAGCTAAGTAATGTTTCGAGTTTGTGTGCATCTGGTTGCCATGAAGTGATTAATTGTTTTGAGATACTAGGGTAATCGTTTACTTAATGTCAGATACTCTATCACGGGGACTGAGAGAAGTCCTTTACGACTGCACTGTCCACTAGCACTGAACACTGAGCATGGCCGCTATCCGACCCCTAGGGACCAAAGTCTACTTCTGTCCTTTTCTTCACTCTCTCAATAGAATCCCTACCCTGTACTCTAAAACTCCTCTCCCCTACATTACTCTCTTGTTATACTGTGAAAAGTTTCATCTATTATGCAGCAAGCACTTTCATTCTAGACAATAGACAAATGTAATCGATAGTACAGGAATAAAAAAAAAAANATGAGTTATCAAAACCTTCTGTGTATTTTAATTTAAACATTACAGTCATTTGACTTCCTCGTGTGCGTAGTAAATAAAGCAAGTATTGAGGTGACGCAAAATTCGATTTTGACATTTTAATGGATTAACTCCTTGTAAGTAGCCTAGACAAAGAGAAAACTGTCTGTGTATGCTGCCTAAACTACTGGGCCGAATGTAATCAAGTGTGGCATAAATGTTCAGAAAAATCATACCCCTTGTCAAAATCGAGAAATTAATTTTATCTCTCAAATTGAATGCGCAAACAGACAGGCCCAGATCCTCTTAAGGGGCAGAGTGGGCAAATGCCAACGCACCGGTTTCAGAGAGGCGCCGAATAATCCGAAACTCTTGTAAATAGCTTTGCTTTTGTTTGTCTACAAAAAAATAACAAAGCAAAAAAAAAAAAAAACTAATATAAAATTTTTCGTTTTCGTTTTCGTGGAAGTTTCCGTGATGTTGATGAAATTTTTAGCGCAGAAAAACTTGATATCGCTGAAAGTTGAAAGTGCAATATACACAATCACCATTTGTGTACTTTTTAATTTATCATATTTATTTTTATTTATCATTAATCGATTGAAGTAGATTTTACGGAGTATATTTTCTGTATTAACTGTTTACAGTTTTTTGTAATTTACGTAGTTCCAAGTGTGCATAACTGCAAATCCAGTATGGTTATAACTGCAAATTAAACGTGTAATGATAATATTTTTATAATTTAGGTTTAGGCATGACCTAATTCAATTCAATAAATTCAGTATCTCACCCAGTAATATTTTTTATAATAAATTTATCTTATAATTCCCTAATTGTACTAATTTAAAATATTCTTTCTCTGCTTTATTTTTTAAGGGTGCGGAGTTAAAATTATCAGAGATAAAAACGAAGGGTTAGGAAAAAATCTTTTCAAGGAATATTCAGTTAAAACTTGTGATTTTTTTTTCTTCTTCTTTTCCTTAATGGAAAGAAGGTCAGGGTTGGTGATTTTAAAAAAAAAAAAAAAAAAGAATAGGGGGAAAAATAAACTTAAATATCTTTTTCTCATTCACCATTTACATTTTACATCAAAGCTGTGGTTTTTTTTCCGTCATCTTCTTTGCAATACTCAATGAAAGTCAAGAGGCAAAAATAATTTGACGTCAGTACGCTTCTTCTTATACTACTTTGGAGTTTTTTTTTTTTTAAAAAAAAAGCTGGTAAATTATGAATACAAGTTTAAAGTTAATGTTTTCTCTTTCAAAGGAAAAAAAATCGAAGGAAGTCATTAGAATTATATTTATTATTATATTAATAGTGTTTTTTTATAAGTTATAAGTGTCATTAGAAGAATTAAAGTGTAATACATTTAAATAGTTATTTGTTCCTAATTTTTATATTTAGTTCTTATAGAAGCTTTGTTTTCCACAATATTATGTGGAACTTAATTACAATGCATAGAACTCGAAATAAGAGCAACATTAAAGCGTTAATTTCCTAGACGCGAATCAAGCGATAGATGCTTAAGCGATATTCACCCAGTGACTATCGCTGAGGACTCCTCTTCTGAGTTTGCATGTTACCTTTTTCTAGCTGAGCGACTCAATATACAAACTCTTATAATTTTGTGCCATCGACTATCGCTCAGCGTCTATCGCTGGAGTCGCGACTAGAAAAAAGTATCTTTAGTTAGTTTACTTTCGCAAAGCCTCATTTTAATTTTACGGAAAAAGGGCTGTTGTTGTTTTCCCCTCTGACCTTTTAATAGTTAACAATAACTAGTTAATAACTCTTCAATAAGTATTAACACGCATGCGCCTTTCGTTAGAACACTATTACCGGCTACTCTTTAGTCTTTCAACTGCCGCCGATTCCCAGCCAAATTCTTGACTCATGTCAATTTTTGACTTTATTTCACTCATGCTCAATTTTGCTGCTGCTTTCTTTTGGCGTGTGATAATTGTCTGCTCTTTTGAACGCGTCCATATTAGTTAGTTCAATTTAACGTTAATTGTAGTTTTATACAGCGGCAATAACATTCACCGCAGATATTTGTGGCTGTTTTTAGCCTGGATCTTCGGCACTTTTTCCGCGAGGAATATAGCTGCTGTTCGTTGAAGCTGTGACAAATCTGGTCATGTTAAAGGAGGCCTTATGAAGGTCAGCGGCCTTATAATAGAAAGATAAATATGTATTGAAAACTTTTTGGTTAGGGCATATCGAAATCAGGGTTCACTTCAAATTAAGTAAAAGAAATGAGAGAAAGAGTATATTATTATACCTATGCAAAATATTATGAAATTGTAAAGGTCGGAATCACAACAAGTGTTAAAAGTTTTGTATAAGTGGAGGTCTAAGGTTGAGTTACTTCTCGAATATATGGATCAATTTTGAGGTCAAGGGTTAGATCCAGTGACTCTGCACTTTACTGATTTACCTGTCTCACCCTGTATTCGCTTCGGCAGTATATTGGTGTATCAAGTGTCTTGAATATAGGGGTGAGTGAACAAGTGCCCACATAAGTGGGGTAATTACTAGGTTCAAACAAGAGGTTTAATCCTCCCCGTTCTACTATTAATATTACTCTCGAACCCATTCACAACTCTCAACGTGATTTTTGAGATTTTTTTGTGCAGATTTTTATATTATAGGTTTTATTTTATTTATATTTGAGTATCTATAATCATCATTTTAAGTTTAGTTGATGGAGGAATTTTACTTCTATCTTATATTTTCAAAGTATATGTTTTTATAAAGCTTAATCATCAATTCTGTTAATTTATCTCATATTTTTATTATGAAAGGATTAATGATGAAATTTATATAATACATTAGTGTTTTAATAATTTGTCCTGTTATAACAAATGGTTGTAATACATTTATTACCACGTCATAGAACCAAGACGATGGGATAAATTTGTATAGAAGGAACCCTGCGCTGACTCGACGTTTTCATTACTTTATTGTTTTCGTTTGCTGCTACTTTCCAAGCTTGATGTTGAATTATGCATTCAATTGCTCTATTTCAGTTGAAATACGAAAGTATAAGTTTGTTATTTCAAGCTGAAAGGGTGATGCTTCTTCATTTTCAGCACACTTCTCTCTGACGGTAGCGTTTTGTATTCTTCTGAAGCCCACACATTATAGCTACTCTTCTGACACGACGGTAGCGTTTTGTATTCTTCTGAAGCCCACACATTATAGCTACTCTTCTGACACGACGGTAGCGTTTTGTATTCTTCTGAAGCCCACACATTATAGCTACTCTTCTGACACGACGGTAGCGTTTTGTATTCTTCTGAAGCCCACACATTATAGCTACTCTTCTGACACGACGGTAGCGTTTTGTATTCTTCTGAAGCCCACACATTATAGCTACTCTTCTGACACGACGGTAGCGTTTTGTATTCTTCTGAAGCCCACACATTATAGCTACTCTTCTGACACGACGGTAGCGTTTTGTATTCTTCTGAAGCCCACACATTATAGCTACTCTTCTGACACGACGGTAGCGTTTTGTATTCTTCTGAAGCCCACACATTATAGCTACTCTTCTGACACGACGGTAGCGTTTTGTATTCTTCTGAAGCCCACACATTATAGCTACTCTTCTGACACGACGGTAGCGTTTTGTATTCTTCTGAAGCCCACACATTATAGCTACTCTTCTGACACGACGGTAGCGTTTTGTATTCTTCTGAAGCCCACACATTATAGCTACTCTTCTGACACGACGGTAGCGTTTTGTATTCTTCTGAAGCCCACACATTATAGCTACTCTTCTGACACGACGGTAGCGTTTTGTATTCTTCTGAAGCCCACACATTATAGCTACTCTTCTGACACGACGGTAGCGTTTTGTATTCTTCTGAAGCCCACACATTATAGCTACTCTTCTGACACGACGGTAGCGTTTTGTATTCTTCTGAAGCCCACACATTATAGCTACTCTTCTGACACGACGGTAGCGTTTTGTATTCTTCTGAAGCCCACACATTATAGCTACTCTTCTGACACGACGGTAGCGTTTTGTATTCTTCTGAAGCCCACACATTATAGCTACTCTTCTGACACGACGGTAGCGTTTTGTATTCTTCTGAAGCCCACACATTATAGCTACTCTTCTGACACGACGGTAGCGTTTTGTATTCTTCTGAAGCCCACACATTATAGCTACTCTTCTGACACGACGGTAGCGTTTTGTATTCTTCTGAAGCCCACACATTATAGCTACTCTTCTGACACGACGGTAGCGTTTTGTATTCTTCTGAAGCCCACACATTATAGCTACTCTTCTGACACGACGGTAGCGTTTTGTATTCTTCTGAAGCCCACACATTATAGCTACTCTTCTGACACGACGGTAGCGTTTTGTATTCTTCTGAAGCCCACACATTATAGCTACTCTTCTGACACGACGGTAGCGTTTTGTATTCTTCTGAAGCCCACACATTATAGCTACTCTTCTGACACGACGGTAGCGTTTTGTATTCTTCTGAAGCCCACACATTATAGCTACTCTTCTGACACGACGGTAGCGTTTTGTATTCTTCTGAAGCCCACACATTATAGCTACTCTTCTGACACGACGGTAGCGTTTTGTATTCTTCTGAAGCCCACACATTATAGCTACTCTTCTGACACGACGGTAGCGTTTTGTATTCTTCTGAAGCCCACACATTATAGCTACTCTTCTGACACGACGGTAGCGTTTTGTATTCTTCTGAAGCCCACACATTATAGCTACTCTTCTGACACGACGGTAGCGTTTTGTATTCTTCTGAAGCCCACACATTATAGCTACTCTTCTGACACGACGGTAGCGTTTTGTATTCTTCTGAAGCCCACACATTATAGCTACTCTTCTGACACGACGGTAGCGTTTTGTATTCTTCTGAAGCCCACACATTATAGCTACTCTTCTGACACGACGGTAGCGTTTTGTATTCTTCTGAAGCCCACACATTATAGCTACTCTTCTGACACGACGGTAGCGTTTTGTATTCTTCTGAAGCCCACACATTATAGCTACTCTTCTGACACGACGGTAGCGTTTTGTATTCTTCTGAAGCCCACACATTATAGCTACTCTTCTGACACGACGGTAGCGTTTTGTATTCTTCTGAAGCCCACACATTATAGCTACTCTTCTGACACGACGGTAGCGTTTTGTATTCTTCTGAAGCCCACACATTATAGCTACTCTTCTGACACGACGGTAGCGTTTTGTATTCTTCTGAAGCCCACACATTATAGCTACTCTTCTGACACGACGGTAGCGTTTTGTATTCTTCTGAAGCCCACACATTATAGCTACTCTTCTGACACGACGGTAGCGTTTTGTATTCTTCTGAAGCCCACACATTATAGCTACTCTTCTGACACGACGGTAGCGTTTTGTATTCTTCTGAAGCCCACACATTATAGCTACTCTTCTGACACGACGGTAGCGTTTTGTATTCTTCTGAAGCCCACACATTATAGCTACTCTTCTGACACGACGGTAGCGTTTTGTATTCTTCTGAAGCCCACACATTATAGCTACTCTTCTGACACGACGGTAGCGTTTTGTATTCTTCTGAAGCCCACACATTATAGCTACTCTTCTGACACGACGGTAGCGTTTTGTATTCTTCTGAAGCCCACACATTATAGCTACTCTTCTGACACGACGGTAGCGTTTTGTATTCTTCTGAAGCCCACACATTATAGCTACTCTTCTGACACGACGGTAGCGTTTTGTATTCTTCTGAAGCCCACACATTATAGCTACTCTTCTGACACGACGGTAGCGTTTTGTATTCTTCTGAAGCCCACACATTATAGCTACTCTTCTGACACGACGGTAGCGTTTTGTATTCTTCTGAAGCCCACACATTATAGCTACTCTTCTGACACGACGGTAGCGTTTTGTATTCTTCTGAAGCCCACACATTATAGCTACTCTTCTGACACGACGGTAGCGTTTTGTATTCTTCTGAAGCCCACACATTATAGCTACTCTTCTGACACGACGGTAGCGTTTTGTATTCTTCTGAAGCCCACACATTATAGCTACTCTTCTGACACGACGGTAGCGTTTTGTATTCTTCTGAAGCCCACACATTATAGCTACTCTTCTGACACGACGGTAGCGTTTTGTATTCTTCTGAAGCCCACACATTATAGCTACTCTTCTGACACGACGGTAGCGTTTTGTATTCTTCTGAAGCCCACACATTATAGCTACTCTTCTGACACGACGGTAGCGTTTTGTATTCTTCTGAAGCCCACACATTATAGCTACTCTTCTGACACGACGGTAGCGTTTTGTATTCTTCTGAAGCCCACACATTATAGCTACTCTTCTGACACGACGGTAGCGTTTTGTATTCTTCTGAAGCCCACACATTATAGCTACTCTTCTGACACGACGGTAGCGTTTTGTATTCTTCTGAAGCCCACACATTATAGCTACTCTTCTGACACGACGGTAGCGTTTTGTATTCTTCTGAAGCCCACACATTATAGCTACTCTTCTGACACGACGGTAGCGTTTTNCGCACATTTTGCATATTTATCTATATTTTTAGTAATAGGGGAAGTACGGTTTTAGAGGGGGAGGGGACACGCAAAATTTCGATGTTTTTTGACAAAATGTTGCTGAAAATTAAACACTATCCCCATGTTTTATATATATTTGCAATCTACACTTTAATACCTTTCATTTGATACCCCACTCAAAATTAAAAAACAAAAAAATTTCGCGCGACCCGAATTATCCGCCATTTTGAATCTGAACAGCTGATAATTTTGAGTTCGCTATATTTTCCCTGTGTGCGCGTCAACACGATCTTTGATTCTGGAAAGTTTCGGGTTTTTATCTCTTTTGGTTTAAAAGTTATTGGAACCGTACAGAGTGACAGAATTATAAGGGTTTCTTTTTTTTTGGTTTTACCAACGAAACCCTAAAAAGGAATGATAGAGTAAAGACACTACCCAAACCAATTTTAATGTTTTTCAAATGTTTACCCACCTAAACTTTCCACTTTACAATTCTTAAAAAAATATATATCTAATTTTTTTTTTTTTTTTTGGCTTAGATAAGTTTATAAATTACTTCAAGATCAAAATAGTGCACCTCTCTAACCTTTTCCGTTGCATACTAACGACTAATTTGTCGATCTCTTTGAGTGAATGACACCCCTCTCCGATTTCAACCCCGCTAACATCCTGAGTTGTTCTTGTAGCCATTTATTACTTTTTATTCTAACACATTTATAACTGTAACTATAAATAGGTTTACGACCCCCCTATTTGTCCTGTCTTTTATATCGTCCCGAGGATCGATCGGGAATTGTTTAGGGCGATTTTATACATATGCTTGGAACGGGTTTAGGACTATTACTTGCACTTCAGTAAGATCATTTAAGCTAACCTAATACCTACTACTAAGTTAACTATGATGTCATAAAAACCAGTACTTGGTATTGTCAGAGGATCGATTTCACGGCATAGTAAACGGATCGTAAAAGATCCCTGCCCGGGTTAGAACAGTTTGGAGGACGGTACGAAACACTTTCACAAGTCGGGCCATGCATTGCGCATGGCTCTGACGATCCCGCGGACGGTACACTGCTTGATTGAAACAATTCTTATACGGAATCCAATGTAAATATTGTATTCATTGACAGTTGTGTACGTTGCTGCGCCAAGTGGTAAAACTATTAAGTATCAAAGTAAACAAGGATTAATAATATGAAATAACAAATACCCCTTACTTGTATAATCTTTTACATCGCTCCACAGATCGTGCATGAATCGTTTAGGACAGGTTTTATACTCAGGCGGTGTGTGATTCTTTCGTACCATATTATGTTAAGGCCCCTACACACGATCTGACCGTGTCGGCACGACCAAGTCGGGACCCGATCTGGTCGGTCGTAGACTCGGCTACACACGTTCCCGACTTTGTCAGTTGCCACCGTTCCTTCTTCGTGTTAACGTAAAAAACAAACCAAATCGTAAATAATACTAGGCTTAAACTGTCAAAACCAGCTGATTATTATCATTTTTTAAGACGACAGCGCTACACGCGGCCAAATCTTGTTACTTGGTTGCCCGACCTAGGATGGTCGGGTGGCAATGCACACCCAACAGCCGACTTAGTGAACCGACCAAGTCGGGCCAGTGCCTCGACTACACACCACCCAATTTCTCGCCCTACCCGACCAAATTGGCCCATCCGCCCGACCAGATCGGATCGTGTGTAGGGGCCTTTATCTTTTAAGGAAACCTAAAAGTTAGAGAACCTTCCTTAATATTATTGACTACTCTACGCATGTCCTTCAAACCGTAAGATTAGCAAACTGGTCCAACGTAGTTTTGAACAGTTTGAAGGCAGTATGAAACAGACCTAAGTC
Source organism: Gerris buenoi (assembly GCA_001010745.2). Classification (NCBI taxonomy): domain Eukaryota; kingdom Metazoa; phylum Arthropoda; class Insecta; order Hemiptera; family Gerridae; genus Gerris; species Gerris buenoi. The sequence goes on along the minus strand of KZ651054.1, from coordinate 1,092,310 downwards.
AGGTTGGAACGTCTTTTATCCATTACGCATAGTCTTTTACACACGACGATCCCGCGGACGGTTCCCTGGTTAGTATTAAAACTGCTATTAATATCTAGTACTATAAAACCGTATTTGTTCTTATCACGTTTCGAATTCACCAACCCGTTCACCAGCCTGACGATTTTATGACAGTACAACGTAAGGAACCTGCGCATAAAACGATTACCGAAAAGTTAAAATAACAAATATTATAGCAATTATAACTATGTAGGTTATACATTTTGTTAATTTACATTTGTAAATATACATGTTTTATTGTTAGTGATAATTATTACTTATTCTTTAAATTAAACATAGTACATTACGCGTCTAGTGCGGAAAGTAGCATTTTGCATGCGAGTGTGACAGCGAGGGTAGTAAAACCACACGAGCAAAGCAAAATTCAGTTTTCGCACAAGTTGCGTACCGTACTTTATCTATGATTGTTAGATTTTAATAATAAATACAGAAAAAAAAAATAATAAACTTCCTGTATGTAAGTTCGTATTTCTCTTTTGATAAAGATGACATTAATTCATTAGTTTGTACTGTGTGTATATTATTTCGGGAGGCGTATTATTCTCCTCATATTCGTCATAATCACTTAAATCAAGCATTAATTTAAACAAAAAAACTCTATATAAACAGTTACTTTTATTAAACAAACAGCTAATTAGTTTTGTTAAATGTAAACAAACACTCTAATCGTGCGTTAAGGTGAAGAATTCTTCAGAAATATAAGACGCGCATGCGCAATGAATACAAGTACGTAAAGAATCACTTTCTACGCATCTAAACAGAGATAGAATGTTTATATTTCGTAACAATCGTAGATAAAATAACAAATATAGCAATAATAACTATGTAGGTTATACATTTTGTAAATTTATACTTGTACATTTACATGTTTCATTGTAAGTGATAATTAATACTTATACTAAATTAAAAAATCTTTTTATATTTTATTTTACTGGAGTATTTGGTTGTGTGATGTTGGTACTATTAACACATATGAGGGAGGTTATGAATAATATAAAAACTCATTTTGTTGTGAAACTATGTACTGTTCGGTAATTGATTATTATACTATTAGTAGAAATATTTGCATGATATCATTTTTGTTTAGAAAATGTTTATTAAGATTACGATCAAAGGTCGACTTTGTTTTTATTAACGTGATTTATTTGAAAAGACTAAAAGTCAATAGTTATTTGTTGCAATATGTGAATTGTTTTTATCATTTATAAATACATACGGTTTTATTCTTGAATATTGTTATTTGGTTATTATGTTAACATTAGTGAACTTATTAGAATGAACTTTATGATAAACTCGTTGAATGATCATCCTACATCCTGTATTGCAAATGGAAATGTATTTGAAGGTAAACTTATGATAACATTTCGGGTTTTTCCAGATATTTCAAATAAACTTTTACTTTTAAATGAAAGTTTCATTTTTCATACATTTTAGTTCCACTTATAACTTGCTGCTACAATTTTTTATAGGTCTTTATTCTGAGAGGATTATAATAAAACTAGTTATTATATTGTTTGATGACATTACATCGGTTAACTTAATTGTATTGAATTATAACGTTTGTTTTAAAGTAACATTTGAATTATGAGTCACAGTCACAGTATTCTGTTAGCATCAACCCTAATTAAACGAACTTACTCTTTATTTATTTTATATTTTAATTTAGTTATCCATCCTTTTTAAATAACAATTTTATAAAATTATCTAATTATTATTCTCGGCTTTGTTTAAACATTTTAAACATCATAATAAGCCTTTACTATAATTTATTTATTTTTTTTTATGTCGTTACTTTAATGTCTCAAATGTTATTACATTACATAGAATTAACCTGGGGTCCTTAAAAGTTCAATGTATATGAATCACGTAGTCGCAGTTTTACCATCAATATCTGCCTATTTTGATTTAGTCTACTTTATTTTGTCTATTTAGGTAATAATTCAATCACTTTACCTGTTATTTATCCTACACAAGTTATTTTTAGTTTTACAACGTACAATCCTCATTATGCTAATTGTTCATGTGTGAGGAACTTTACCTGTTATTTATCCTACACATGTTATTTTTAGTTTTACAACCATTCAATCCTCATTATGCTAATTGATTATGTTTGGGGAACTTTACCTATTATTTATTAAACACATGTTATTTTTAGTTTTACAATCATTCAATCCTCATTATGCTAATTGTTCATGTGTGAGGAACTTTACCTATTATTTATCCAACACATGTTATTTTTAGTTTTACAACCTTGATTATGTTTGAGGAACTTTACCTATTATTTATTAAACACATGTTATTTTTAGTTTTACAACCATACAATCCTCATTATGCTAATTGATTATGTTTGAGGAACTTTATCTGTTATTTATTCTACACATGTTTAGTTTTACAACATACAATCCTAACTTGGTGCGTAGGCTTCCGCAGGTTGGCTCGATATAAACAGCTTTGGTTAAAGTCCGACGTTCCACTTTCACTACTGGAAGCATCTTCAGGGTTGTGGGGATGTTGACTCGAGTATGTTGTTCATCTTCTGTTTGCTTCGAGTTGACATCACGATGCACCACAACCCTGAAAATGCTTCAAGTAGTGGAAGTGAAACGTCGAACTTCAAATCTTTTGTGAAGAGGATTTCACCGGAAACCCCAAGCTGTTTATAACGTACAATCCTCATTATGCTAATTGATTATGTTTGAGTAACTTTACCTGTTATTAAATAATAGGATACATTTCATCCTACACATGCTATTTTTAGTTTTACAACATACAATCCTTATTATGCTAATTGATTGAATTTGAGGAAATTGATGTCTCGAATGGAAGGTATAGCCATATTAAACTTGGTCAATCAAGTCAATAATTTGGTTTTACCTAATTGAATGTATTATTAATTAAACTTCTCATCAGCTTTACTTAGTTTAATAAAGTCTTGGTCCCCTCTGTCACCTTCCTTCACCATAGTTTGACGGGTCACGCCAATCGTTTGCCAAAGTGAATGAAGTTTAATTACGACTGTCGTCTACAAGTACTTTACCTAAACTGATTAGATTCTCAATCACGATTGTTGTCTACTTTGATTGATTAAAATTTTAATTCCGTTTGTCGTCTTCCTGCTTTATCTTTTTATTGAGTCCTAATATCTGTCATTTCCACTTAAAAATGGGATTAAGATTTACATTACATGATGTTTACAATGAAATCGTTTAACGAAAAAGGCTGTTTAGAAATTGATCGTTTAAAGTTAGAACTTAGTCATTAGGTCTTATTAAAAAGGACAGTAGCCATTATTGATTGTTATAATATTTACTGACCATTTATTTTAAGTTTACCGTCATTTAACATCATTCTAAAGAACGAATTATTTTTTTCCAAACTTTAAAATTTCCACAACCAATATTCGTTTCAGACATCCAGGAAAAATGTATTCTGGCCGTCAACATTTTTTAGCACTTCTATATTTTAAAAATTATTCTCTAATCAGGTTAATGAAATTTGAATGGAATGTTAAAGCTAGGATAATGAGCCTAGACAAATTTTCTTTTAGCAAGTTGAATCTTCTGTGCCATATTTTTTTCTCTCGTACATGAATCCAAATTTAAAAAAACTACTCTTCAACTGCACGTACATTGCTTACTCTTGGGCCTAGCTACTACCTAATTATTTAGTAACACTCATATATTGAAATTTACCTTAATATACTTTATTTTATGCTCATGTCTATTTGTAGTGATTATACGCGAGAAAACTAAGTGCCACACTAATTTGGCCAACCTTTACACTTATAATTGAGGAGTTATGGTTAAAAAAATCCCCCCCCCCCTCAACGAACCTCAATAATATTAAAATGCCAAAAATTTCATAGTTATGGTTGAATTCAAACTTTTTTCTTTTTTCTGTAATAATAACAGTAATGTGTGTAATTGGGGCTGTTAATCCTTGCCTTCCCACTAATGCAAATTGTGTGCTGTTCATCGTATACACTAACTTATTTATTGTATCACTAAACCCTAATGAAATAACATAAAGCTATATTCACGTCTTGTCGATCTCACTCTATACTTACTTTACTCAATCGATCTCTTTTCAATCGGCCGGTGCTAAGGGTCGTCAAAGAAGCTTCTAGACATCTAGAAGAAAGCTTCTCTTATCTATAGGCTGGGACCCGTATGCTTGGTCCTCGGGGATTTGTCACTCTCGGAACACACTTGACAATTTCAATCGTTTGCTTTCACAACTTGCCTCTTAGACTTTCTTCGATAGTCTTCTTTTATCTCTTCTTTGGACATTTCCGTACCAAGTATTAATACCATAAAAATTAAACATAATTCTTACTACATTTCCATGGTGTTAAAATACGAGTTGGAAAAAGTCTCCATGAAAACCTATAGATTCAATACGGATTGAATACGATCCAGATACGATACACTAAAGTCTGTGATCGTATCTGGATCAAGTTTCATGAAAACACCTCAACTCAATCTTGACATGCGCAGAGGGTGAGTGTGAGCACCCCTAGAGTTGTTTCTGTAGGAACTGTACTCAAATCTGTCAAAAAGAAACGTAACCATTATTTATTATTTTCAGTTATGGGTTTTAAAAGCACTTAAAAACAAACCTAGTTTTAAAAGGTGAAGTTCACAAAATTAATTAAAACCTTAATCAAAGTAACCAAGTTAAGCCTCGTCCAGACTATTGAACCGAACAGAGTAAACGAGCCGAACATTTTTCTCTTCGCATGCCTAGAGTGAGATGCGCAAGCGCACTTTAGACTGGGCATGTGCAGATACCAATGCTCGGCTCGTTTCCTCTGTTCGGTTCGTCAGTCTGGACGAGGCTTAAAAGATTTTAATTTGCATCAGCTAATTGGTATGATCTAAACATCATGGGAACGTAGTATCCTTTTTTTGGAGTATGGGCCTTTTAAAAAACCCTGCTAATTTCTTCGGTTCCATTGCGCCATGCATTTTTCCCCATTGCGTCTTACTTCTTCATTAATCGTGCGTCACCACTCCTTTCTCGGTCTCCCAAATATTCTCGATCCCAGCAGATTCCTATCTAAGGCCTTTCGCTCTATTGAATCTCTGTGTTCCCTCGGTGGACACAACCAGCTCCATTTCCTGTTAGCTTGTTATCATAATAATGTAAATATTGTCTCGATCGATCTGCTTCTGAATGAAATATTGGAATCTACTTTGCTCCTTCGTTTTAATTAAACTTGTTAGGTTACAAACAACTGCAATATTTTGATATAGATTATTATTACTAGAAACTCTATTATTAACATAAATATTGTTAAATAGAAATAACAGCGGAGGCAAGGCAATTCTTCGTAAATGTCCTGAATTCATATCACGCAAATATAATTATGGAAAATAGCAGCAAGGGAAGGAATAAAAAAAGGAGGATAAAATAATGTTTTCAAGAAATTATTTTTTTTAAACGTTTCACTGCTATTACAGTAAGAAGTATAATAATCGTGCGTAGGTGCTATTTTAAATAGAATACAATTCGTATTTTATATTCATCTCGCTTCCATTTTGAATTAATGTTAAATTAAAAATTCTTTTTATAAACAGAAGATAATAACTTCTGTTTTGAGACATAAAATAAACTTCTCAGGTAAAACAGAATTTTACTTACAAATAATTAACAAGAAAACAATTTATAATAAACATATGATGAAAAACATTTAATTTCACCAAAAGTTTTATGCTTTGCTGCAATGAATCATTTATATAAGTGATGAATCATCTACCTAAATTATTTCACAAAATACTATATAATTTTGAATGATTAGTTCCCAAGTTTTAAACTTGATAACAATTTAGGAGTTAATGAGGGACACGTGGCTTATTGACTTAATTGTGAAGTATTTAGAATTTCTATAGTATGAAAATGTTTCCTCTGTTCACCAAATATCCATTGAAGTAACACTATGCTCGCCTTATTTAATACGGCAGAAGAATATCGGCCACTTTTTATTATAGATTTGCAAAGTAAATGTGTTAGCTTTTTTTATTTTATAATACCCCTGAAGACAAACTAAGCATTTATTATAATAATTTACCTTTTCGTTATTACCAATAAAAATAGGTTTAATTTTTTGCAGCAAAATCCAGCGAGTCTTTAATAAAAGGAAAAGAGATCATTGTTAAGATGATAGTTTTAACAGAAACGTCAAAGCTTTTTTTCTAAGAAATATTTCAAAAAATATAATTTGAACGCTTTCATGAAATATTTAAATCTCAAAATTATTAGCTATTTACATACCTAGAGCAGTAAGGGCGTTATTACAGGCCGAGGGCGAAGTTTGAAAGCACGAGGGCGCAGCACGAGTGCGTTTAACACCCGACGCCTGTCATAGCGCTTACTGCTCGTGGTGCGTACACTATTTTATCGCCCACCACATGTAAACTAACTACAAGTACCGGTGTGGAAATGCCACACATGACTTCCATGAAATGTTGCGGTGTCAATACGTGAGCAAGAGAGAACTAAAAAAAAAAACAGCTAATATTGATTATAGTTTTGCAACAAAAAATATAGTGATAATAAACACAGTAAAAAATATATATTTAACATAAAAAAAATGTTACCCTAATAAATGTCGGTAGTATGTAAAAAGGTTAGAGGATATATGTGCGACCGTTACGATGTTTAGAGGTAAACTGAAGTAAAAGATAGGAGTTTTGTTTACATCTAGAGTTCAAGGAGAGTTTATGCGAAAACAAAACAAATTGATTAATTTTTATCCTTTATAACAAAAAACTTTATTATTCAACGTTTGTTTAAATTTTCTTTATACATACTTGTTATTAACTATAGAATATGAGAATATAATAATAAAAGAATTTTAAAATCACTTGTTAAAAAGGATTGTTTACAAAGTAAATAACACAGTATTTTTTTACTTTTAAATTTCGATTCTTCTTTATAAGTACTACAAACAATTACAATAATAAATACTCGTTTTAAAGGGCATTAATGTGCGGTTTTAGCACCTCAATCAGAAATTAAATCGGTCTATTATTGAACATGATATAAG
>KZ651054.1:1053340-1068900 GCA_001010745.2 Gerris buenoi | reverse complement strand
CACTTCAAGACCTTTAATTTGATGTATAACATGCCATGGTAACTAAAAACTTTTTTTTTAGCTACCTGCCATATTTGCCACCATCTTGAACTTGAAAATATCAAGTGTTAATTTTTATATTTGCATATTCATATTCTACACTTCAAGACCTTTAATTTGATGTATAATATGTCATGGTTACTAAATTTTTGTTTTTAGTCATCCGCCATATTGGCCGCCATCTTGAAAATATTACGTGTGTTATTTTAATAGTTGCATATTCTTTTTCTACACTTCAAGACCTTTAATTTGATGTATAATATGCCATGGTATCTAAAAACTTTTTTTTGGTCACCCGCCATATTGGCAGGGCCGCCATCTTGAAAATATTAAGTGTAAAACTCCAAAATTTGCCTAGTTATCTAAAATGCCGAGATGTACCTGCGTGCCAAATTTCATATTTCTAGCTATAGTAGTTTATTAGTTGAAACCTTAAAAGGGTACAATCAGTGGCGGCGGTATGGCTTTAGGGGCCCCCGCAAGTTTTAGTAGGGACCCCTCTATCTCTTATCCAAGGGCCCCCAGATGCCCGTGTCCCCCGCTCCGCGAGGTCTGTTGGGCCCTTATTGCCGCCACTGGGTAGAATAAGATGAATATACAATACACTTTATGGTTCAATTCCAGGCGAAGAATTTATTTTCTACCTCACTTCTCTTCTTTTTAAGATAATTTATACATTTAAAAAATAAAAAAGTAAAAATAGTCAGTCAATAGTATACACAAAAATAAGGTTTTATTATTATTAGTTGTTGTATTTTTATTATTCCAAATAAATGCAATGCAAAGATTTCTCAGTCATTATTCAGCATATTTGAAACCAGTAAAAAAAAAAAATAAAAGCATTAATAAGCAATGCATCTATATACGGGATCGCCGGTGAAAAGGAAATACGAGAATGTAAAAATGTGCAGAATGCAGAAGTAGTAAATCACTATACGAAATAGTCAGTGAAAATATTTAAAAATATATGCAGAAGTAGAAAATAACTATATAAAAACTATAAGGAATTGTCGGTGAAAATATTTAAAAATATATAGAGGTAGAAAATCACTGTTCGGAATTGTCGGTGAAAAATATTCAAAATATTATACAGAGGTAGAAAATCACTGGACCAGTGAAAATATCTAAAAAATATATAGTTTTATAGGGAGGTAGAAAATCACCGTCGGTGAAAAATCACCAGTGATTTTCACTGTGATTGAAAAATCACAATCACAGTTTTCACTGTGACTATAAAATCACAGATTTGATCATCCCTAAGATGGAGTCACACCTCTGAGCACGGCACGGTCAGGTCAGATCAAGATCCCTCTCTATATATTTCAATAGAAGCATTCCCATCTTCTGCACGGTCTGGTCACGCACAGGGCACGGTCCGATCAGGGTTGCTTGCCAAGCGATCTGGACCGGAGCTTGCCCTGTGCGTACCGTGATCAGACTGACAGTGAGAGGGGCCTACAGTGAGTCAACTCCGGTTCGACTCCTATCTACTGGTTTTTATTGCCAGTGTGATAGTTTTTTTACTAAATTTATTCCGTTTGAGAACCTTTCTTTACATCGTGTCTTATAATTGTTTATCGCTCGTCCACCAGTTGTGGATAAAATTTTGCAAACTCCCTTTCTTTTATTCTTGATAAATATATCTTGTGAACCAAAAAACGTCTTTGAGACTGAGGCCTAACTTCTTCCTCCTGCTCTAAAAGAAGCGCCATTTTACACAGGGTTAAATAACTGAGAGACATTATAGTGGTACGTATAGGTTGTAGTGTTGAGGGAAGGAGACTCTGCCTTGGACTAACTGGGGTCTGCCCGGACAGTGGGAATGGGTTGGGCTGAGACCCGGCCATCGGCCATGCCTTTTCCGTGATCAGCCTTCACCGAGGTCATAGGTGTAAATCCACCTTTATTGTACAGCATCGAATTTCCTATAAGAACCCTAATTGTTATGGTGTCTTTGGGACACTATTTTTGCATTTGTGCAAGAATTGGTTGAGATCGTGTCCGAATAATTTTACGCCTGGTAACATTCTAAGTAAGCTATTTGACCTCAGGGGTAATCTTTTATTTTTAAATGTGAACTATACTTTTTGTGAAAATACTTTTATTTTACACCCTCAAGTCAAAAATGAAATTGAACTGTTTAATTGTACATAGTTTTTAATATTAAATTGTAAATTAAACTTAGATTCAGAAATCTAATAACCTTCTTATTTAAATGTAATCATAAACTCTTATTAATAATTTAAACTTTATTATAAGTATAACAAATAAAAATGGTCGGACTATTATTATTCAATTAAAGGAAATACTAAATCTATTTAAACAAAAGAAATAATTACTTTTCTCAAAAGGAAATATTGTTTAAATAGGATTAAACTCTTTGTCCCGGTCAAGTCATGTATTTTTTCATCAAAGGCCTTTTTATGTTATATTAATAGTCCTTTTAGCGCATTTCTATAAAATTTGTTTGTCTCTTTAAATTAATCTATTTTTATATTTTATACGAAAATAAACTGCTTATTAAGTGTACATTATTATATAACTAAACAATATACTTATTTCAAGTGGATATTATATAATCTATACTTTCAAGGAATTGACCCATCAGTCAAGAAAGGGTTTAAGCTATTACAACCGTTTGCTTTCTTTGTAGCAATGAGAAGGCATTGTACTCGTATTATGTAATTAGATGAAGTTTTCTTCTTACATGTTTTGTTTTTAAATGTTTTCTTCTTCTTAAATGTTTTAACTTATTTTCTCAATTAGGAACTGTCTAAACCTAATCCTCAAAGAAGAAACCGGAATGTGGGGAGCGGGAATGCATCTAGAGATGTCTGGCACCCACGAGAGTTTCTCGCTAGGTACACTTACCACCGCCTTTCAGGCGGAACTCTATATCATCCTAGAGGTGGCAAGGCAACCAGAGGTGGAAGCAACAGTCAAGTATATAGCTATATGCTCGGATAGTGTAAGTGGCACTACACGCTCTCCATTCCCCATGTGCAACCTTTGCACTGGCGAGGGAGTGTCGGGAGACACAAGAGTACAAGAGCTGCTGGCAGAGAGTAAGGAGGTAACACTGCTCTGGGTCCCGGAACACCAAAAGATCCCAGGGAACGAGGCAGCAGACGAGGTAGCAAAAATAGAAACCTCTATGCCTTTCTGTGGACCTCAACCTGCAGTTGACTGGTCGAAAGGCCAGGTCCGGAATGGTTAGAAAAGGCCAGGAATGGTTAGAAACAGAGGGATGCAGGCAGTCCAAGTTGTTACTGCCAAAAATAATAAAAAGGAAAATTAGATAGTTGTTAGGGACTGAGCAGAACTAACCTGAGAAATCTGGTTGGAATGCTAACTGGATATTGCAGGCTCAGTAGGCATCTGGCAATGCTAAAGATAAAGGAGGACGGAGGACCCCATATTTCCAATTTGTGGAGAGGAAGGGGAAACAGCTTACCATTACCTGGGAGTGTGTAAAGGATATGGCAGATTGCGCTTTCATATCTTAGGGAAGGGAGAAATTGGGGTAGAGAAATTTGTTACACTGAAGTGGCAAGACATCCTCTCCTTCGTTATCCAAACAAAAAGGTTTAAGAGAGAGACGGTGGAACGTCTGAGGTTGGCAAAAAGGATCCAAATGTGGTCTGATTGCTAGGCTAGGCCTACCCGCCCCTTACTACTATTACTACTACTACTAACCTAAAACTCTTCAAGAGCAAACTGATGTCAAGATTATTAAAACTAAATATTTAATTACCGTCAATATAGTGTCATAGGGCTCAAAAGCACGAACTCTCACCTTAGATGATATAAAAACCTACTAAAAGCCTTACGCAGAATATATGCGACCTGGCGGCAATGGGTATGAGAAATTTGCTATCCAAGACATACGGCCGAGAGTGACTTACTACACCAAGTATTAACCCTCTCCGGACAGTAATACCACATACAAGAAAATTAGAATCCATTCTTACATAATTGCCAAAAGTATAGAATACGAACCTGGTATTCAACGCCATTATATCCTTTTCCATTTTTTCTCAACAAAAGTTTGCTACATATCCTAGACATCTGCCACCTGATTATATTTTGTATGCTTCAAATTTGTCTGATAACGGAGGCAATTTGTTGTCTTCAATACTTGATTTTTTTTTTTTTTTTGGAAGTTGAACAAATTCTTTAAACTAGAAAGATTTTTATTTTTCGTGTGATTCTACAACTCAACGCAATTCATTTGGAAATAATTAAATTTTTGTTTCCGACAAGTGGTCACAAATTTGGCAATTTTTAGATTGCTGGCAATAACAAACAATTATAAGATGGGGTAGCCTATGCTCCAAGAAGAGAGTGTTATTTATATATCCATTAATTTTAATAGACTACTTTTATATGACTTTATTTAAATATGTTCTTGCCTTAAGCAATCTGCTCTTAATATGTAATTTATAATATATTGCATCTTACCTATTGAATTATTTTGAAGGCGTAACTGAAAAAAAACAAAAAAAAACGTAATGACTACTTTTTGTAGGCACTCAAATACTTTATCTGATGTCGTTTCCTAATATTATGCAGTAAAAGTATATTTGAAATAGATTGCTTTAAATACAGCAATTCAAGCATTGTCACCAATTTAAAATGATCATGCAAGTTCCTCGTTCAAATGTACTCAAGGACATTTTTTTATTCAAATGAAGGAATTCCTATTGTGATTTGTGAGATTGGTATAATCACAATCCAGTTATTTTTTTTATTTTACGGGTATGGAAAACTGCAGGAATTAAACCCAATACTTCCTGAATGCAGGTGTTGTTCTGTTATACACAATAAATATGTTCTGTCGGTACTATAGTAGTTAGTGTTTGAAGGGCTTTGGATTGTTTGCCCTAACTAGAGAACCTCGATGTCCGGTATTTTAAGTCTAGTGTCTGCCAGAATGACCGAAGGTTTGCTAGATATTGGTGAAGCAACTTTTGCACGATAGATCGCGTGTTTTAGCCCACTCTCTCCATTCTGAGTTCTTGTCAACCTTCATGGCCTACTAAAAAGATAGCTAACCTGAAATTAATGATTATCTATTAATACAAATTAAGCACAAAAAAAGAAAATCCTGTAACCACTATACTTGTAAGTACATTAAATAACGTCAATTAATAACAATCGGACACTTAGCTCGCCATCGAATATTTAGGGTATGGAAGGTCATCCTCGAAACCCTTACGTAGGGTGATATGTCTGTCTGTCCGTCAGACTTCGAAAATTTCTGTCGGTCAGAAATTTTCGGTCAGAAAATTCGTGCAAAATTGAATATGGTTTTATACGTGTTATAGAAAATTACTAAATTTTTTATATTAATATTATTTAAATTGTACATTATTTATACTATTACGTAGGCGTAGGCTTCGTACTCCTGGTGGATGCACTCACTTGTAGGTGTAGGAGCTCCAACGCTGGGTATGAAACATCTGAAAGCTTAGACCCTTCAAGAAGAGTTCACCACTGGAAGAATGGCAAGATACCTAAATAATTCAACTCATTGAAATAAATAAAACATTCATTAAATTAAAAAGTAAGAAAGAGACATATAATAATTGCAAGATAAAAAGAACTTTTTATATACTACGTTTTTAAATTTTCTTAAACCGTGCCATCGATATAATATTTGAAATAATATAATCGATATATTTCCTGTTTTGCTATCATTCAATGTTTACCTCTAAAAAAATCTTAATTTTGAAATCTGTCAAAATGAAGGATTGTAAATATTGGGGATATGACAAAACAAATAAAATAACATGTGGATTTTTTCCGAACTAACTTTCCATGCAGCAAAGTTGCTGAAAACGAATTAAATTCTGCTGAAAAATTACTAAAAGCATTAAAATAATGCATTGTCATCGTGTTCTGAAAGTTTCAAATGTCTAGCTACTCGGGATGTTAGTTAAAATTCGATTGCAAGATTTGTACCGGACAAACAAACAAACAAACAAACATACAAACAAGAAACCAAGTTAATAAAAACGTAGTAAAAAATGAGTCTGCCTTTATCAGTAACACTCTTACTTGTGTTTTAGCTTTTGTTAAAGTTTAGAAGAACTTATTAGACCATGCTTATACGTTTTCGCGTTTAAGTAATAATTTTTTACTTAGCGATATAACGTCAGATTAAAAATTAACTACAAACACAATAATTCTTAAACATTGTGGACAAAAGCTTTTAATCAATAGTTATATGGCCTTATCGTAAAGAAAACAATAAGATATTTCTTAAAAAAATATGTACAAATTATGCTTAAACTATTGGACTCAATTTTCAGTGACAATATTGATTATTTTGTTGTTTTATTTAAACTATATTTTAGCTAAATATTAATGTACTATTCGGTTAAAGTGACAAACATTTAGACTGTTTTAGAAAGAGACCTTTAGTGAAAAATCAATAAATCTCATGAATAAACCAATGATTTTTTAATTAAAATATATCTTTAGTAACTTTCAACTAAATTGTTTGGATAGTTTTGAAATTTTGTTTTGTATAGTTATTGTAATAAACGACTATATAAGTAATGCTTTGCCGTTATCAGCAAAATGTCAAGTCTTTGTAATGACTAATGACTGAACTAAATTATATAATAATTATTATATAAGTTATTTTTCCGCTCTTTTCGTAAATTGAGCGGGAATCCAAACGCAATGATTCGTGGTTATGCAGTAATAGAATGAAATTAGTTGTTTTAGAAAATAAATTTTTATTCAACATAAAATTGTCAAACGTTGTCCTTGAGTTTCCGCTACCTATCCTCCCAGTAAAACTCTTTGTTTAATTATGCTGCGACCTGTAGATAATTTAATTCATTTGGTTGGGTTTTAGGGTTATAAACTAAAAGTTTTAACATATTATTTGAAGTGTCATTGTGTCTACATTCGGTACACGGTCTACATTTCGGTGTATACGGTATTCTTATTTGCCTTTTCTACCAAAACCTAACTGCTTCCCATCGCTTGAAAGACCCATGATTTCATACATGAAATAACCCACGTCTATAGATTTAATTACGTTGATTATTAATATTATATATATTATTAACAGTATTTGTGCATGAATATTTAATATGTTTTTCATAAACTCTTCAGAGTGAATCATATAAAGCAACATTATATTGTATTCAACTAGGCTTCTACCCAAATTTATAATATCCTGAAATTTTCCTTCAGTTCCAAACGCTTTTGTTTTTGTTATCATTTTCTTGTATATTTTAGATGTATTGTTAAAAACAAATTTCATGACTGTTCATGACAAAGTTCATGACAAGTTTCATGACATTCAATGATGTGTATGAGACAGTTAGTCTGCATTTTCCCGAACTGTTTTATCATAATATTTAAAAAGACTTGGTGGTGTAATCTTTAACTTTTGCTAAATTGATACTTTAATTCGTCTAAAAAATCAAAACAATTTTGACAGATTTAAAAACGGGGGAAACAGTTATAGTCCAGGAGTTAGCATGCAAAAAAGTGTGCGACTAACATCAAGCTTGAATTTTATGTATAAGCTAATCTTTTGGCGTCCTTTTAGGGTATGAGGTCGGCTAAGTTCGTCTGCGGGACATAATGGGCATTAGGCATTTGAAAAAAACCAACGGTTGAAGAGCAGTCATGCCTTGTAAATTATAGTGAAAAATGTGATTTTCATAATCCTGAGAACAAAATTAGTTAGTAGACTGAAAATCAAGTAGGTTTTAGTTTGGCACTCGATATAGATGACTACTTTGATTTAGAGCAATCAACTCAAGCCACAAACTGACGTCAACTGGATTTCTGATGTACTAACTAATTTTGTAATCAGGATCATAAAAATCACATTGTCCACCAAAATGGGCGGGACATTGCCGCTCTCCACGGTTTTTTTTTTTTTTTTTTTCAAATTCCTATTTTCAGGCTATGACCCGCAGAAGAACTTTGCCGACCACATATTCTTAAAAGGCTCTAAAAGATTAAATTGTTAACAAAATTCTAGATTGATGTTAGATAGAAACTATTTTTCACGCTATCTCCTAGACTATTAAATAATGATACAATAATATGTTGTAAAAGCATAACATTAATAAAGTATGTGATAGGAATCTATATGCCAAACTCATTGCGAAACTATTTCTTCGAGTCACACCTGGGTAAAAAAATTATTTCTCTTCTATTACCAACGAATTGTTTAAGGTAAAAATATTGATTACGGTTAAGAGTTTTAGAAATAAGTTCTATTAGGATTCTTTTTATTACTAGATGAAAGAAGGTGTTAGATGTTTTAAATTCTTTTTGTTTTCCTTGTATATTGGTAGGAAGGTGAAGTAAAAGAGATTGTTTGGTTAGAAGATGTAGCAGAGAGAGTATTCTTAGAGGAGATGTTTCTCGACTGCTGTCTCTACACGTGATAGATGAGTGTTAGTCCTCTGTCATCTTGTTGCCATAATCCTTTCCTTTCTATCTCTCCTTACCTTTTAGACATTTAACCAAACTCAAACTCAAAATGGCCGCTTCTTTCTTTTTTAACACACAACTTTTTTACGTACTTGTAATCTATAAGAAAAGCAGTTTCGTAATTACTTTAGCTTATTTTTTTATAAAAGAATCCATTAAAAATAAATAAACGGATAACATTATTGTGTAAATAATATTCTACCATTTTTAGGGTTTTGTTGGTAAGTTCAAAAAAACAACTTATGAATCAAAAGAGATAAAAAGATTAAACATTGCACACAGTAAAAATATAGTTAAATCTTAAAAATTAAACCTTCGAAATTCTTAGAAACTATTAACCATTCGAAATAAAAAAAAAAACGATTTTTAAAAGAAAATTGAGTGGGAAAATTAAAAGAAGGTACCATAAAGAGTAAATAAAAAAAAATATTGGTATAATACTTGTGAAGATTTTTTAATTTGTTATGCCATTTGTCAAATCATATTTCGTGTGTCTCATAACCTCGCAGTTGAGCACCCAAAATAAACAATAAATAAGAAAAGGTTGTTTCAAAAGATATCGTTATTTGGCTGGAAACTTCTTGCTATTAAGTTGTAACAAAAGATTCAATATAAATATACAAATATTGGCGGGTTCTTGTACAATGGTGTAGATTGTAGATATTTACTACGTTCGCACGTCGTTTTGAAAGCGTTTCGGATTCAATTCGTTTTCAAGGCGATTGGCGTTCATACAGCAAAAACTACAGGTGATCGAAATATTTGATTTCGACAACTTATAACGGTGACGCCACGAGAAAAACCTTCTTTCTTGTTACCTAATATGTCCTCGAATTTTTACATTTTATTTACAAGTTATTAAAAGTTTTTGCAGGTTCTTTTTAGTATTGACTTTTGTTTGAAACGTTTTTGCAGCTTAAAAAAAAGAAACGGATGCTCACGATAACAAAGAACTTAAAATGTGGAAAAGAGTAAAATAACCTGATACCTCGATCCCCTCCACGACCAGTTCATAAGAGCGTTTTCAATTCGATATTTTTGGTGGAGCGTATTTAAACCAATTCGATCCGTCGTTCTCCGTTCACACAGCGTTTTGAACTAGCGGATCGTTTTCAAAACCATGTGGGAACATAGTAATTGTTGTTAAAGTAATCATGAACACGTTACTTTGGTTTAATGATCTATAAACTGTTATTGACACGTTAAAAAAAAAAAAATCTTTGGTTTTAGTTCCAACGAGATTTTTATTATTTATTCAACTTCTTGAGTTGTTTTAGATTTAAGTGGAACAGGATTGCTTTCTTTCCCTTTGGGATCTCTTGTGAGATTAATAACAGATGAAGCTGCTCCGTGTTTTACATAAAGCCAAATCTTTTCTCATGGTTGCCAAACATTACATATCACCTATGAAGTTATACAGTCAATGAGCATTTTAGTTTGTTTAAAGGAAGTTTTATAATTTAGTTTCTGTTGCCAGTTTATTGCGCTTTATGATTCAGGGCCTATATCTGGGTATGCTACATCTCACCCAAGGGGTTTAAATTTTTAACAGTGGTCTTAACGTGGGCGATACCGCCTACGTTGCTAACCACCATATAACTTAACAATGTACCTCAGAATTGTGGGTGGGGCGTAAAAATCAAGTTTAAAAATATTTCACTACATTCCATTTTTTTAAATTTTATTTTTAATGCAGGTATTCTTGTTGGATTCTCAAATACTTGATTTATTTATATAAATAGTAAGTCAATTAGTATGACGTAAAGCTTCCTCGAGTCCTATTTCATATTCTTTAATGATTTGCATAATATGCATTTACAACCTATTATTGTCAAATTCCCCCCCCGCGTTTTTTAAGTCTGTTAAAATTGGTTTAGTTTCTTACATGAATTGAAGTATAAATTTAGCAACATTTATACAGCGCAGAGGGTTGAAATTAATCTGGTTCTATCTGCGGTCTACTATCGATAAACGATCCAAATTTCAATTTCATAAAAAATCAAATGAACACTTTTTGTAGATATTTGTAGATATAGATGTAAGTAAATGTATGATTGTTCGTTTGTGGAAGAGAAACAAATAGGCGCGCAGAAGGTATTAGCTTATATGGGTCCAACGATGGGCTAATTGTGGCAAAACGTCTAAGTCATTTTCTTTTTTCAGAACACTTTGCTTCCGGTATCTTCGGTAAGCTCGGTACCTTTTGACATTCGGTAAACATTATATTGAGATATTCAATGAAGATTATCTGCTTTTAAAACTATTTGGACATTTGATTACCAATCGGGTGTGGTTGAGTTAATAGTATTTTACAAAAATAAGAAAAAAACAAAAATAAAGTATATTTATTCTTATCTTTATTTATAAGTTTATTTCTAACCAAATAATTAGTTTGCTGCTTTATTATTGAACTACAACTATTTCAATACAATGATTTTTATTTTTGCATTTAAATGGTGCCTGTAGTATTTATCGTAATATGAAGTTGAAGTAGAGCTCATTTGTGCAGAATTAAAATTGGGAATGAAGCCTGTACTTAGATTTTTGGTATATTGCTTAGTATCAATTAAATTTAAATATTATAGTTTTTTTTCTAACCTCAAAGGGTGTTAGAGCCTTAAATTACACTACTTTATAACTGGTTTATTTAATTTTGTTTTTATTGTATATTATATGATATTATATAGTTGTGCAGTTTAGAATCGATTTAAACAATCAATAAAGTTCATTTAATGTAGGAAATAAATAAATTTTATCAATTCCTACTTTGGGTGTTATTTATATTGAATAAAACTTGTTGCTAGAAGCAATATAAATAGATAAATACTAAACAGATATAGATTCTAAGTTATTTTCAGCTAATATGTATAGTCATCACACGAATTTAAATCTAATCTTTATAGTTATAGTTGTATGCAATGCAAAAACTAGTTTTCAACTCTAAAAACAAGTATACTTGAAATGTATTCGGCCTCAAAATAACCCTATATTTCCCTCTTGAATATATTCACACTTTATCTGGAAATTTTATTGTATTAAATCAGGAGTTATTATGCAAAACTTTAGACCTCCCCACCCCTCACCCCCCTTGAGCTCTTTGAATAAGTGGCTCCCTTCCTAAAAAACGCTTTTATAAATATTTACACCTTTCGCCCCAATATAAATGTCAAAACAGAATGTTGCAAAGCATTGAACAAGTGGGGGAAAACTTTCATGAGAAATTGATTCCTCAGTATAAACTAATAATTTCATTCTTGTTACAAATATAATTGAATAGGCGTAGAGTTACTTCTCATATATATGGGCTCGCAGTTTACCTTTTAATACATTAATGTATTTTAGTGAATAAAGTTTTCAGCCTTTTATGCTAAAAGGCTTTACTTTTAAATGTAAAAGCTAGAATTTATGTGCCCTTTTATCACTATTAATAATTATTAGCTTAGTTTTTTTCTTTTTTTCATTTGCATATTATATAAAGGTGAAGCACGTGACAACATTTATACGCAGTTTTTGTTATGGACTCAATAAAACTGGAATAATAATTAGAAGTTTCTAAACAATCACGGCTGTAGAACAGGTAAATAAATAACTGCTATTAGATAAAAGCAAAATGGTAATCAAGTGTTAACTTTATTATTAGTGGTATCTGCCAGTATCAGACATTATGAATACATATAAATATTTAACTTATTAGGAGTCACAGAATAATAATATCGGAAAAAATTAATACGGTTTTGTGTGCAGGATTTTAGTTTTAAATTTTTCTCTTACCCGATTTTTTTATTAAATTATTATTTTTTATTATGTCACCTACTGTTTCCTATGACACCGATGGTGAGGTGAAAGGAAGTTTTATGTATGGATTGGTTGTTGGTGCCGTAAATAGTAGTTATTTATGCAACTAGTGCGCAAAGTGGCACTTTGCTGCACTCAAGAGGAACGTTTACGCTCGAGGCGAGCCCGGAATGCAGTAAAGAAACTTTAAGCTGGTCAATAAATTTGTTGTTCATTAAAGTCGTTGGATATTAAATTGTTTCCTTCTGTTAGGTTTTTATCTATAAAATATAAAAGTACAATCAGCAACTTTTTTACTGGCACGCTACATCAATAACAACTAAACCTGCTGTTCTGTTTATGGCCAGTGTGGCGTGGTGTGTGGAATTGTAGGAGATCAAACTGTAATATACGGATGGAGAGCCTTTATTACTACCTACCAGCCTATCTCTTTTTAATTCAGTAGAGACTTGAAAAACTACCAAATAAAAAAATGCACACTGATAAGATAAAAATAAAATAAAATGGAAGTGGTGCTAGGATGAAACTTTTTGGTGTAAAATGATTTCATAATAAAAAAAAGTTTCAATGTTTCAATGGTGTTCGTTGCTATCTAGTTTCATATTAACTTCACTTTAAAAAATCATGCTTTCGCTCTTATCTTGAGTTTATTGGCGACACGCCACTTGATAATATATAATAGTCCGTGGACCATAAGGGAATAGGGCTTTTGCTAGATTGATAATTTAATTCGTGTACAAAATCAAAAAAAAAATGACATATTAAAATAACAGGGGAGACAATTAATCAAATTAAACAATAGTGGCTTGTAAAATCATAAAATCATTAAACTACGAGATATGTTGCGAGGAAGCTATGTGTCACACTAATTGGCAGTCTATTTTTACATGAATTGAAGTATCAATTTAGCTAAAATTTTAAGAGTGCAGAAGGTTAAAAATTTAGAGGCTATCTGCGGGCTGCTTTCGACATACTATCCATAATCAGTACTTATCTTATTTTGGACAACTAATTACTTTTAATGATTTACGTCTAAATAAATGTATAGTTGTGTGCACGTGAAAGAGAAACTAATTAGCAGATTAGAAGATTAAAACTTATATGGGACTAACAACGGGCTAAAATTATGACCTACCATCTAAATTCCATTTAAATCAAACGAATAGTTTCTAAAATATGTTGGTTCGCAAATATTGAGCTACAAAGCGATAGACAGATTCGGAACCGAAATTATTTCCTGATATATGAAACGGATTTCTGTCTTGGAATTTTTGAAATCAGAGACAAAAAATGTTCGATCTTCAGAAGAAAGACCCCACAGCTCCGTTACCTAATAATGCTATTTATTTCCTTTCATAAAAATAAACTGCCAATTGTTGAGGCACATAGCTTCCTCTCATCCTATCCACGTACTTTATTGATTTTATGCGTTTACAAGTGATTATTGTCTATTTGGTTGGTTTAATTGTTTTCCCCCGTTTTTTTTTTGTTTTTTTTAATCTGTAAAAATTGTTTTAATTTTTTACAAGAATTTAAGTATCAATTTAGCAAAAGTTGAAGAGCACAGACGGTACAGATTAATCTGGGGTTATCTGCGGGTTACTTTTGACAGACTATAAAAGTTGTATTGAAATCAGATAAGTACTTTTGAAGCTATAGGTGTAAATATATGTACCTACATACTTTAGTGCGCATGTGGAAGAGAAACAAATAGGTGCAGAAGGTTGAAACTTTCGTATAAGGGACCAACAATGGGCTAATTTTGACCTACCACCCAAATTTCATTAAAATTAGACGTTTTGTTTTTAAGGTATAGTATGTTAGTTCGCAGAAATTGAACGACAGACCGACCGACAGACAGACACGGAACCAAAAATGATCCCTGAAGTCTGAAACGTATTTCTGTCTTGGAATTTTTGAAATCGGAGACCTAAACATTTTTCTTTCTTCAGAACGATCACATAGCTTCCGTTACATTCAGTAAGCTGGGAAGCAAAATTGTTTGATATATGCCAGACTCATGTATGAGAACCCATGAATTTCTCTAGCTGCGTTTCTAAAAGGGTAAACATATTTTTGTTCAACTCTCGAGGTATTATAATATGGAAGCCAAATTCTCTTTAAGTTTTATTTAAACTCAAGGCGAAATCTATAGTTTATACTCCTCTGGTATCAGGTTATTCTACATATTGCTACATTCAAAATAATTGTGTTCAAGTTTGATTTAATTTAATAGCAGTTATTAATTAAATTTTAATTGCAGAAAATAATCATCTAGATTTTCAATAATAATGATCTTAATGAGGGCTAAAAGGATCCATTAACGCATGTTAAAACGTATCATGTTTCTCTAATGTATTAATCTATTTTAAATTGTTAAATGTAGAGTATGTAGAAACTAAACATAATATTTTATTACGTTTAATATAGTAGGGCCTCTGATGAGTCGGGCGCGAAACGATGCAGAAAATGGGGTAATGCCGAGCCAACAACTTTTTGACGTATTGTCCGATGTTGGAACAGCTGAACAGGATGTGTCACGCATCCCTTGCTGTCTCTACTAACACAAATTGTGTACCTTATTGAAGTGTGCAAAAAACACGGTATTACATTGCTGATGACATATAGAAATACTTATTAACTCCTAGAGAAATACTTTCTATAAGTAAAATCACATCAAGGAATTAAAGGAAACGAAAAAACAGACAAACTTGCCAAAAAAAAAAACCCTACGAAACAATCTCAAAAAAAAAAAATTACCTTCAAGAAACATAATAACACTCTCTAAGAAGAAAATGTTTGAAAAAATGGAAAATATAACTACAAGAAGAACCAGGAAAAGCAAGAAATTTCAAATCAATGGTCAAAAAACTTCCAATTAAACATGGTTTAGGAAATCAAAACGACCAAGTAGGGATATAATAAAAATTTAAGGGTTAAGAAGTTACCATGCAAGATGCATTCAATACAACTATATGATAAAATAAAGTGATTCGCCTGTATGTTATACTTTTACATGTCCAGATACAAAAGAATATATAAATCACATCCTATTGGAATTTCCGAAGTATAAATCCCAACATAAGAAATTATACTAATTATTTAAAATCCAAGATGAAAAAGAAAAAATCCAAGACAATACTTTTCTAAAAATTAAAAAATATTACTGTCTCAAACTAAAATTCGTAAAAGAAATAAATAACTCCCCCTAAAATCAAATAAAAAAATCGGGAGAACAGAACCCCCCCCCCCCC
>KZ651054.1:1020338-1032887 GCA_001010745.2 Gerris buenoi | reverse complement strand
ACACACATACATACGTCATGCTGAAAACCACTCAGGAGGTCTTAAAAACACCTAACACGGATAATTCCGTTGAAATCTCGAAAAAAAATGTTTTTGGTGAAAACAATACTTTTTCTACTATTAGTAGTGAGGAAAAGTAAAAAGGTTATATTTCGCCCCTTACGGACATCATCAGACCTCTAAGCCTTGCTTGAGTTTATTTTACATGGTAAAAATGTATTATAGTGTGTAACAATTTTATTTTAAAAAAGGAAATATAAAAAATTTAAAATGAGCCTCAGATCATCTTTGTCTGAGACCTACCACTTTTTTACAACTTACTTTTCCTAGATACCTCTGGAAAAGGTGTCTATTTCCTGGGAATTTTTATAGCTTATCGAAAGTAGGGTTACTTACTACAGATAGCCCAAAATTAATTTAAACTGTCTGCGTTCTTTTTAACTATTGCTAAATTGATACTTTAATTCATGTAAAAAATCAAAACAATTTTGACTGATAAAAATAACTGTGAAAAAATTAAACAAATTAGACAGTAATAGCTTGTAAAAGCATAAAAATCAATAAAGTACGTGACAGGATGCGACGAAGCTATGTGCCACAACAGTTGGCAGTTTAAAGAGCGTTAACGACAGACAGATAAACGCCGGAAATTATAAGTCGTTATAGGTAAGAAAAGCTAAAAGGAAGGTAAAATAGCCAAGAAATAAATGCAATGAACTATTAGGTGAAAATGGAGTAAAAATAATGAATAAGTGGGAGGCTAGCTACCCTGCATCAACTATCCGCTGCTTCTCGCTGTACCTACAACTACAACCCTCTACACTGCAAATAAAATCAATACAAACCTTCTCGTAGTTCTTCTCTACTCACACTTCTCTCTGCCTCTACAAATATACTAAAAATAATCTTCACTTGCTATAAATATTATATATTTTATTATTCAATCATACTTCTAAAGGAAAAATAAAGGTCAAATACTAACTTACTTAGTAAACCACTAGGAAGTTCTAGTTTCACAAATTTAGAAATTGGTTTATTGGGTCATAGAATAGAGGTTTACCACATAAACATAAACTATTCCTAGTTGTTATACATAAGTCATCGAATTTAACGTATATACCAGTTTCCAAAACATAATACCGATTTTTTAATTTATATTGTTGTTTTTTTTTTATAAAATTTTTGATGTACAGCAGATTAACTTACAAGTGGACGCTCGTTCTTGTTACTTAACAGAAATATATATAGAATGTTTTAAAGTGGAAGGATTTTGTTTTTAAATTATGGCTTTAAATTGTATGTTTAAGAAAAACATTATTTGAAAAAGAGCTACACGCCAACAACTCCAAATCATACTTTGGAGAGTCTTAGCGTATAGTGGGAATTTAAAAAAAAAAAAAAATTAATAATAATAATAATCATTAGGTCATTTATAAATATTTTAAGTTTTTTTGGAGGCTTATTGTGGCTAAGTGGTAAGTCGTATCGAAAAGACCACCAGCGCAAGCAGACTGCACCAACGGTAGCTGATTTTAAAAGATCTACATTTTGGTATCTTTTTGAATTGTTTTCATAAATCCATCAGTTCTACCCAAAATTGAGCTAAATTTGATATATTGTTTTTACTTTGAGCTCTTATGACGTCCTCAGTTGTAGACCGATTTAATTTCTAATTGGGGTGCTTAAACCTCATACTAATGCTCTTTATCAAGTATTTGCTTATTTATTAATTTGTATTTTTGAATATATAATGTGTTGCAACTGCCGTATTGGGAGAAGAAAGTGGTAATTTAATTATAGCTCCGATGGTTGATGATTGCTCAATGACTTTCCAGTTTAATTTGTTTTGACTAAGTTTATTTTCTCATATATTATATCTTTTTTAGCATTGTTATTTATTACTAAATAGACTTTAAACTGTGATTTGGAGAGTATTATATTCTGAGTAACGGAATGAATGATGCATATTATAGTCCTGATTCAATTCCTATATACGGCTCTGGAAACAATACTATCTTTGCATTTCATTTAATTCCTAGCCTCGCGCTTGAGCGAAGCTAGGAATAGCGGGTTTAGTATAAAATATGGATAACTAATAGTATACATATATCCTAGTCCCACTACAAAACTCTCAGTAAACAGCCCAAAAAACCGGTTGGGTTGCGTCGAGATCCATGTTTACCATTTCTTTTATAATTTAACATTTTATTCTTTCTCTTTTATCTTCTCAACTATGTGATTGTTTTTCACGTAACTAAGATTACAGAGGACTAGCTCTTCCCTTATTATTTATGAAGTGTTTAGTTCTTTAGCCTGGACAAACCTAGCATTGCCTCTACACCCTTCAACTTGCTTTTCATAAAGTTACATGCTAGAAAGGGTTTTTGCCCGGCCTAAAGTGTCTTAGGAAAGGTTCAGTTTTGCTGAAGTGGTCGCTTTTCAGGGATAATAGCCAAGGCTTAGAGCTTAAGAGCTATTTGTTTAATGTTTTACCATCTTACCTCAGGGTTACTGTAACCAACTTTACCTCTCTCTCGCTCTTACTTTAGGCTTAAAGTAAAAACATCAGTTCAGGTCATTTCCCACCGCAATTTCATTACCAATGTATTTGAAGCAATAAATAAAATGGTTGGTTTCTTGTGTGTAGGGCTTTCTTGAAGTAAACAATATTAACGAATTGGAAATTATCGAAAAAGTTTCACTTTTTCTTCCATTATTAAACTAAAAATTATTAAGATATACGCATTCGTTTTATCGAGACTTCACTTTGCTCCTATTTAATATGGGCATGTATTAAAATTAATCTAATTTTTTTTTTTTTTTTTTTAAAAAGCTTTAAATAAGATTAAATAAAATTAGGATTAAAAGTAATAAG
The DNA here is from genome assembly GCA_001010745.2 of Gerris buenoi. Classification (NCBI taxonomy): domain Eukaryota; kingdom Metazoa; phylum Arthropoda; class Insecta; order Hemiptera; family Gerridae; genus Gerris; species Gerris buenoi. The sequence continues at coordinate 1,030,012 of KZ651054.1, read as the reverse complement.
TCGGTGAAGCGAATAATAAAATACCTGTTTGACAAGTTAGAGAAAAATCAAGAGTATAATAGTTAAAAGTATAGTTTCAGGACCACTCGAGACGAGTCAGGGCAAGGCCTGACAATGCAAAACAGTTGGCAAGACGAAACAAGGCAAAACTTGTAGACTGAAGGCGGGACAGGGAAAGACATGGGACATGGCGAGACAGGGCAAGACATTTGTCAAGCCGAGGTAAGACAAGACATTTGACAAGTCGAGACGACACGAATTATCCTTCGGTTCGACACGAATTACACTCTCGGTTAGTCCCGGAGGAGTGGCTAACGTCTGTGGACGATCCAAGTATGTGAAAATCCCTCTCGTCTCATGTTTCTTTGATTCTTACAAAAAAATACTGACTAGGACCAAGTGGGACGCTATGGCGATTGAGAGCAGCAAGTAGACTCCCGCGTTTCACTCCTCTCACCTTGTTTTGATAAGAGTGTTCTGCTGGCAATACATTGTGTTTACGATAGGAAAGAGGGACTGCACAAAATTCTCGCTTTGTCGAAATCTTTGTTTTTGTCATTTTCATGTCTTGGCTATGGGACATAAACTCGAAAAGCGTTACCAAAAAACTAGCGTTACTCGAGTAATAGGGTGTTTGGAAGATATAGGAGGTGTTCAATAGTGTTTACCCGCTCTTGGTGTAGGTAGGATCTCCCTCTACCGCGCTCGGTAGGGCCTACCCACCCCTCTCCTCCCGATCGGCTACCTGTCCCATATCTCATCACTCTCTTCGTTTCTCGCTATTGCGCCAGTAGTCGCTCGCGTGCCCTCGCCCCCCCCCCCAACTACAACTTCTGTTCTACTGCTCCGATTTGCACCGGACAAACACCCCCCCCCTCTATATATGTTTACTTTATCAGGTAAAATGTTCGATGTCGTTAGTTGTTCACTATTATAAGACTATGATTAGACATGATAAATGTTAATAGTGACATTAACAAGCTAGATTAGTGTAATTCAAAGCTCTGTCAACTAACTACATATTTAGGCTGTGTTTCTTTTGTACTACATATAATAAAATCCAAAGTTCTTTCTATCAGAAAAAGTGCAAAGTTTTTTAAATATATAAAAAAATTGTAATTTTCGAGTTAAAAAATTAAAAGGAATGAATAGTAAAATGAAATCTCGAATTTTATTTATAAATGATTTTTTTCTGTCTCTTTAAATTTGAGTCAATATGTTAGACTCATTTACTAGTTTATGCATGTTTTTATGCATTCATTATAACTTTGCCTTTTAGATCTGAATGTTAAGNCTAACCGTATTTCGAGTTCGGTCGAAGCGGTCGCGACCGAAGCGGTCGACCGCTAAAACGACCGGAGCTTTACGAACGCGGTCGGTTGTTTAGGTTGGTGTTTCAGGACACACCGGTTACTTCTCGGTCGACCTGGTTAGTGTTTACGAACGCACCCTAAGTGTTTCTTTTGTACTACGTATAATAAAATCCAATGTTCTTTCTATCAGAAAAAGTGCAAAGTTTTTTAAATATATAAAAAAATGGTAATTTTCAAGTTAAAAAATTAAAAGGAATGAATCGTAAAATGATATCTCGAATTTTATTTATGAGTGATTTTTTTCTGTCTCTTTAAATGTAAGTCATATGTTAGACTCATTTACTAGTTTATGCATGTTTTTATGCATTCATTATAACTTTGCCTTTTAGATCTGAATGTTAAGCATGTAATTTTTTTTTTTTTTTTTTTTTTTTTTTTTTTTTTTTTTTGTATCCTGTACAAGTTTGGTTATTTATTTAGGAAATACCTTTATTTTCTACGATAGCTTAATATTCAAGGTTATATTTATTTTACTGAAATAAATTATTTCAATGAAGTCAATGGTGGCATTCACTCGAATTTTCACTTATTTTATATTTTCTTGCTTGATAGTTTCTTTATCTTATAATAACTAAAAAATTGATTATCTATTTTTGGATCTGTTATCATATAATTGATTTAAGCTGGTTCACTTTTTAATTTTTATTATAATAAAAATTTATTAATTTCAATTATAGGATTAGACTTCGTTAATAATATTATAACGATTTTATTTTAAGTAAATTATTATTCGAAATCACAAATTCGTTTTATTTACCCCATTAGATTACTATTTCCATTGTACAACAGACTTAGGAATCAATTCTACTCTCACTATATAACCTATCTTAATCTTGTTAGGTTATCTAACTACTTTAGTTTGGTTAGGTTTACTTTGCTTTCCGTAACCAAACAATAACCTATCTTTTTCCTAACCTAACACTAACCTATCATAACCTAGCCTAACTATAGCCTAAAAACAACCCACTTTAATCTAAATATACGATAATATTTAACGAATTTCTACCAATTATCGTAATAAATTAATAAACTTTATTTTCTTCTTTAAACTTAAATAGTCCCCTTTTCCTATAAAAAAATACGAGTTAGTGGAAACTTTGCATGCAGCATTTGTAGAAACAATGACACATAAATCCATTGAGCTTTTCTTGGAAAATATTAATTTTATTCTTCATACGAAGCTACTCATTGAGTAGTAAGTTAATGAGGGTTCGTTTTATAGTGTCTGGATTACCTGGAGGTATTTAAAACATTAAAATTATAATTTTCATGTTATTTGCGTGTCTACTAACTTTAATTTTATAATTCTGTAATAATCATAATACTATTAAGGTTTATCACCTCTGATAGGACGAAAATCTATCTCATATCTAGTTTATTTACCTTAAAATATTCCGAAGCAGAGAAAAACAGGTTATGGTTTTTACTACAAACTCCAAATATAAACCCTCGTAAAGCTCACGTTTTTACCCACTAAATTCACGTTAACCAGATTATTGTTTTGTGTCATATTTTTTTTCGATTTATGTATCCTTTTTTTCACCTCGTGTTTCGGATGTAGTTGTTGATTTTGCCCGACTTTGTTTCGTCGCTTCAAAATAATACAACAACAGGTTGACATGAAGAGTGAAAACGTCGAATTGGGAGAAATTCGGTAAAGCCTTCACATCCTCTGAGAGAAAGTGTCAGAAATGTTTAAATATTGTATAAGGCTAGAGAGGGTTTTAACCCACACGTTCCATGTCTCGCCTCTGTGTGCATAAATGATTTCTACGCGTGCGTGCTCTTTTTATGTATTTTCCCTTTTTCTCTTTTGTTTTTTTTTTTTCTCTTAATGTTATCTTAAAGCATATTTTAATCTTGAAGATACAAATAAGAGGTTTATTTATTTTTTTTAAATTATTATTTATATTTTACAAGGTATAATTAAAAAGATTGTAATAGGAAACTTACCAAAAACTAAAAAAAATGGGATTGTATCTCTGTTTATATGCGTAGAAAGTGATTATTCACGTACTTGTATTCATTGCGCATGCGCGTCTCATAAATCTAAAGAATTCCTCTTCTTTACCACCCTAGGGCGGTAAAAAAGAAGAATTCTTCACCTTTACGCACGATTAGCGAGTTTGTTTACATTTAACAAAACTAATTTGCTGNGTTAAATTTTACATTCTAAATTTTACAGTTTTTAACAATATTTTAAAAAAAATATAAATTATTATTTATATTTTACAAGGTATAATTAAAAAGATTGTAATAGGAATTATATTTTTTACAATTATATTAGAATTATATCTTTAACTCATAACATAATGATTATTATCCTTTTCGATCCTTCTCTAGTATAATCTTAAAATATAATGTATGTTTTGCGTATTCGGTAAGGATTTGAGATTAACATGATGTCTATTATATACCCATCTCAATTATGCACCTAATATAACAATAAAAATACGTCCTCCATCTTCTGTAATAAATAAAAAGTGTAACTGTTCATTTTAATGTAATTAGTTTACTATAAAATTGTTTATCTACAATTAATACGAAATATAATCATTGTATCTCTGTAAATCAAATTATAATCATTATTAACACTGGGAGACAGACAGAGAAAACCAGACTCCAGCGCCGGGATTTGAACCACGGGCCACTGTATTTTATAATCATAAGCGTTAATTCTCGGTTTAGTTCTAATGTCATAAATTGACTTGCTAAATGTGTATGAATATTGAAAGCTTGGAGTTGGGGAATAGTTATCGGTTACGGCAGAGAAAAATCATTCTCCCGCTGAGCTTAGTTGGTTAGAGCACTGTACTGGAAATACAGAGGCCCGTGGCTCAAATCCCGGCGCTGAAGTCTATTTTTCTCTGTCTGTCTCCCAGTGTTAGTAATGATTATAATTTTATTTAAATTAATTTAAACTTTCCGTAGTATGAAAACTACCAAAAACTTAAAAAATGGGATTGTATCTCTGTTTATATGCGTAGGAAGTGATTATTCACGTACTTGTATTCTTTGCGCATGCGCGTCTCATAAATCTAAAGAATTCCTCTTCTTTACCACCCTAGGGCGGTGAAAAAGAAGAATTCTTCACCTTTACGCACGATTAGCGAGTTTGTTTACATTTAACAAAACTAATTTGCTGTTTGTTTAATAAAAGTAACTGTTTATATCGAGATTTTACTGAAAAAAATGAGTTATTTAAGTGATTAAGAAGAAAATGAGGAAAATAAATACGCCTCCCGAAATAATTAATTCGGCACAAAATACAGCTAATGAATTAATGTCATCTTTATCTAAAGAGAAATACGAACTCACATAGAGGAATTTATTTATTTTTTTATTTTTTTTCTATTTATTATTCAAATCCAACAATCGTAGATAAAGTACGGTACGCAACTCGTGTGATAACGGCATTTTGCATTGCTCGTGTGGTTTTACTACCCTCGATGTCGCTCGGGTGCAAACTCCACACTCGCATGCAAAATGCTACTTTCCGCACTCGACACGTAATGTACTATTATTCATATTGATAATAATTAATTAGTTCGTAATATGATATTTTTCTCAGAAATTATTCGGAGGTAAATTAGTGAAACTTTCTGATGGACATATGTTTGTTTTAATTGTTCCCTTTATTATGAATATTTGTTTACCGTTATTTTTTAAATAAGAGCATTCAGCAGAGTTTTATTGATATTAAATTGAATTTCATTTTCAATCAGGTATATGGCTATCAGTTACTAATTATCAAAAGCAGTTACTAATTAATAAAAGCACATTGTATTTGTTTTTTAATGTTAATTGTGATGCAACTATTTTAATTAATTTATCTGTCAAAATTATCACTCATGTCTCTCAAAAAGGTGCAGATCTCCAGGATTTAACACCTCTCAAACATCATTCAAGTATCTAGTGCTTCCTTTTCTTCTCCTATCCTTTATTTGGCCATCCATAATTTGCCCTTTCGTAGTAAATCTTGACAATTAACACTCATGCATAGTGTTGTTCTTGTAAAATAATTGCTTTATTTAAAGAATAAGAATAAAACTCAGGACTGCCCTCAAACTGCTTTAAGCCTTTATGTCCTTCCAGATCACCAATTTGGTTTCCATTCACACCACTCTAATATCCAACAATGTCATCGCATTGTTGATGTCATTACTTCCATCATTGAGAATGAAAAATACTGCTCAGGTGCCATCTTAAGGCGGCCATACACGAAGAGGAAATCCTTGAGGTTTGTACTGAACAGTCCAGACCAGGAGGAATTCCTGTACGTTTGTGAAGAAGACCATAAGGCCGAAACGCTGGATGGAACTACAGTCATATGTTGCGTGTAAATGAGTTGACGACAGTCGGCCTCTATGATTTTTGAAGTTTGTGTTTGGAAAGGTGAGTGTTCGGTTGAGAAAATTCCTAAGGAAATCCCGGAGGCATTTTCGTAAGCATTTTCTTGGGGAATTCCTCAAGGAAATCCCGGAGGCATTTTCATAAGGATTTCCTTTTCATGTATGGCCGCCTTCAGACGAGTCAGCTTTGATAGATTACAGCTTACTGGCTTACTTTAGAAGCTCAAGGGCATCCTACCGTTCACCCTCTTATCCTTAAGTACTATCTTACTGATACGATCTTAATTTCGTGTGTCTTAAATCTTCCTTTTCCGTTATCTGTGCCCTGTAAGTGCTGGTATATCACAAGGCAGTATCCTGAGACCTCTCCTTATCTCCTTATATGCTTAATGCTTAAGACATGCCCCAGCATCCCCAAATGATCCTTACTACCTCAGATGAGAAGGCTATTCTTTCTGTCCATTATAAAATCCCTAGCTTGCATCCGACAATACCCAAAGTCAATTGTTACTTCTAAAACCTTGGTTGAGGAAATAGAATTGTAATTATTTCACAATATTCAATGTTAAGGAAGTGTAGTCATTTGACTACTTCTTCCTCACGTTGCTCCCACCATGTAAACTATAATATCGCTATCACTTGTTACAATCTAACCATTTTAAGGGTTTCGTAGATCCTTCTCGAAACCCTCATGCCGAGGTGATGTGTCTGTCTGTCCGTCGCTTGTAGGTACGTATCTCCCGAACCGTTTAAGCTAAAAAGATTGAAATTTGAAATCCTGGCGTACATTCTAACCCACCCGTAGAAAAAATATAGAGAATATGATAATTTAATTTGCGCATGCGCAACTCACAAAAACGTGGTAACTTAAAAAGTAATCTTCATTAAAATTTTTATTGGGTATCAAATGCAAGCTACTGATGACTAGGTTACCATTGTATGTATACTTTTTTAAATTTTACTTTTTTTATTGGTTAAATAAGTTAAAATATACCACAAAAAAATGCCCTTCCCCCACCACCCTATAACGGCTAGTCTTAAAATGTTAATAATTCATGCAAATACCTTATAGGGTGATGATATTTTTTCAGAAAAAGATTAATTTACCGTGTTGTCACTACGATTAAAATGCATTGTGAGCCCCCGGGGGATCGCGCCAGATGCTCTTTAATTTTAATTTTTTTTTATTTTTTGGACTAAATTTGATATATTTTTTATTTTCATATTGAGTAGGATGGGCAAATAAAATAAAGAATTCCATAATATAACATAAAAGCTAATTTACGAAACCTAATAAAAAGTATTTGGATACCCTATGATTTTTCGTTGAGTTAAACAATAAAAAAAGAGAAGTAAGATCTTCCTGTCATAGGTTGCGTGATATGGTTCACGTTAACCCAGTTTCGCAAATTTAGACTTGGACTAATTCATAGGGCACTTTAAATAAAAATGAATAACCAATGAATAAATGTAACTATGTTATAAAGCTTGCCGCGTATTTCTTTGTCTCAGTTTAAATATTTAATTTGAATTCCAAACTAAAGTGGAAACTTATGAATTAAACATAAGCTATAAAATAGTTAAAGCTTTTATAGGAAAGTGCTGTTACGACTTAATACATTATGAGGTTTCTATTAACATTAAATGTATTGAAACCACGATGACAAAGACGAGTCGAGAGATTTGTAATCCCCGATATAATATGTACATATTTACCTTCTCGCATATCACTGCCTTATGGAAAGATTATTTTGCTTCCAAGCTTACTGAAGGTAACGGAAGCATTGTGTTCGTTCTGATGAATGACATTTTTTTATGTCTCCGATTTCAAACAAATTCCTGGATAGAAATCCGTGTCAGACATCTAGAAACATTTTTCTCGTGTCTGCCAGTCAGTATTTTTGCAAACCAACATTTTTTGATAACTGCTTGTATGTTTTAAGTAAAATTTGGATGGTAGGTCACATTTAGCCTGTTAGTCCAATATTAATTTCAACCTTCTACCCTTTGGTATCTCTTCCATGTGCGATTATTATGAAATTTGGATGGAATGTCGAAAGTAGCCCGCCAAACCAAGTAGATGGTCTCATTATATTTTTTTATGAGCGCACATACCCTCTGCGTACGTTAAATATTACTAAATTGTTACTATCTTAAAGCCCCGATCAACTCAAAGCAAACTTTCCGCCGCAGACAGATTCACCTCGTCGTCGTCCGTCGAGGTCTGGGTAATTAAACAGAATGTGGACTGTCCGCCGTGGACTGGGGCAGTCAAACAGTTAATTGAATAATGTTCCGGGTGATTTTTTCAACTCGTATTCCATTTTTGTTCTATTATCAGTATGTCAAGCAGTTCCTCTGACAAAGATGATTTATTAGTTTAATTATAGTTATGTTATAATTACTTAGTCATTAATTTAATTTTATGTTAGTACCATAAGTATTCTAGTAGTATTATTGATAATTATATTTGTATTTATTATTTTTATTTTCTAAGAATTATTCTTATATAATTAATTTGTTATTTATCTATCAACATGTATCAAAATGTATTTTTTCAGCCTTGTATACACGTCATTCAGAAGACTCAATATATATTNATTAATTATTTAATTTAAATCTAGTTTTTTTTTTGTTTGTTTTTTTTTAATTAATTTAGAACAATATATACCCCCTCGACTCCGGGGCGGACCAGAAATCCCCCCAAATTTCAATAGGGGGGAGAACAAGGGGCCTGGTTCGCCATTGCAAGCAAAAAATTAACGAATCGACTCCGGGGCCAGGTCTACACCCGCCCCAAATTTCAATAGGGGGTGGGCCCGGGGATCATGAAACTATAATATCTAAACGCAGATAATACCTAATCTAAACGTAAATAATATCTGAACGTATACTAACTTCTTGAGGTAGGTATTCTCATTGTGGTTATAAAAATAATTTTATTCCATACCCTTAGTAGTAGTAGTAGTAGTAGTAGTAGTAGTCTAGTACTTCCTACTAGAACGGGTAGGACGAACCACTTGTTCGAACCTTGCAATTAGGCCATCACTTAGGCCCTTTTTACGCCCAGTGGCGGAGAGTTCCAGTTACTTCACACATCATACATTTGTACATTGTACCGCCGAAGCGAGTATGCTGTGGTCATTAGTAAGCTATATAAGCGAGCGTCAAAGCGTGGGGGAAGAGTCCGATAAAGGGTGTCCCTCGCCCTTCTCGTCCAATTCCATACCTTTACTCTTAAAATTATTTAAATAAATTATCTTATTTTGAAAATGTATTATATTATAAAATTAAAAGGTTAAAAACAACTAAATATGTGAATATATTGGTATAGAAATGTCATAAAGTTATTAAACGGGCAAAGGGAATTCAGACACTACAAACCCTTTTTGATCTGTGCAATATGATATTGCAGTATAATTTAATCCAAACTTGACGACACTTGGGTTTGTAATCTGCGAGATTCTCGTGACTGTATTTAAACAGCTTCAGTACAAGCTAATCTCTTGTTGAGAGGGTCGTGAAATCTCAGCTCAACAGGGGCTGAATTATATAAACTTGTCTTGTTTAGATTCAATCTACTCTCGGTTGTAGAACCAGCAAAAGGACTAAATTTTCCTAAAGTGATAAACGCTGAAGTAAAATGAAAATCGTGTTTGTTCTACTCATAAAAGATTTTAGAGGTTCAGTTAGATTCTTATTTTTCATTTCGAACAAAATAAATAATTTATTTTTTGTTTACAAACTCTTCTCTGTTATAGGTGTCCTGTTTTAAATTTTATTTCTAATGAATTAACTTCTTTTTTTTTTAATATGATGGGTTTTTAATTGTGACTTATATGCATTTTCTTATATTTCTACTTATTCAAACTAGAATAAGGGTATTATCATTCGTGTACATCATTATCCGTAAATACGTAGAACCCCTTAATCAAGATCAAACGTTTAG
>KZ651054.1:990227-1002114 GCA_001010745.2 Gerris buenoi | reverse complement strand
AAGTAACGTTGGAAGACTTCTAACACTTCATACGTTTCGAAGCCCCACACTTGAGAACCGTAACAAACTACGGCACGTGAAACAGCATTAAAAACTCGATACTTCGCTTTTAAAGGTACTTCTCGGTTACAAATGAAATTGTTCCAAAGAGTGTTGATACCCAATTTGGCGGACGCTATACAAGATTTTAGGTGATCAGTGAAACATAATCTGGATGTGAGAGAGATCCCAAGGTATTTGTATTTGTTTACTACTTCGATCATTTGTCCATCGTAATACCATCGTTCCTTCGCAGCCAGTCTACCTCCTCTTCTAAAAATCATTATCTTAGACTTATTGGGATTTAGTATCAAGTTCCACTGGTTAAAGTATCCCAATAGAATATTAATATTTCTCTGAAGCGTAACTGGATTGTCGCTGATAATAACAATGTCGTCGCAATACATAAGAACATTGATACGGACGTCACCTATTCGAACTCCACCTTCAAGAACTTGCGGAAGATCATCAACAAAAATAGAAAAAAGGAGAGGACTTATGACACATCCTTGTCTAAGACCAGAATCAACAGAAAAAAAATCGGAAATGCCTGACTGACCTCTAACCGCTGATTTAGATGTTGTGAACATACTTTTCAGAACATTGACGAATTTTGAAGAAATGCCTAAGTTGAAAAGTTTAAGGTACAGGGAAAATCTATGAACAGTATCAAAAGCTGCTTTTAGATCAATAAAAAAACAATAGACTTTTTTCTTCGGTTTCGCGAGAACTAGATTGACAATGTTGGACAGAACAAATAGATTATCAACGGTGGAGTACCCACGTCTGAAACCTGCTTGGAATTCGCTTAAGAGATCGTTATCTTGAATATATTTCTCAAGTCTCTTCTGCAAAAGTGCTGTGAAAATTTTAGATATACTATCTAAACACGAAATACCCCTATAATTAGTTGAAAGATTTCTGTCACCTTGTTTATGCAGCGGAATAATGAGGGAGCGAGAAAAGGACGACGGGATATCACCGGATTCATAAATCCTATTATACAATGACAGAAGTTTGCTAGTAAATGAAGGAGGAGCGAACTTATAAAACTCGTAAGCGATAGAATCAAAACCAGGACACTTTTTGTTTTTTAGAGAGCTTATAACTGCTGATAGTTCGTCAAGGGAAAATGGTTGATCCAAAAAAGCGTTTGCTATGAAGGGCTCGGCGTACAAAGTTGGTAAATTATCAATTTAGCATAAGTTAAAGAACACAGATTAAAAATCTGTGCACAGGCTGAAGAAGATTAAAAAACACAGGCTGAAATTAATCTGGGGCTATCTTTGAGCTACTTCCGACAATTTATTTTAACTTCATATAAATTTAGTACTTTTAAAGATATTGGTACATATGAATACGTACATATATGCGTATAACAAAAGTTATATTCCTTGTACGTTCTCTTCATTATGAAAGTATAATGAATAGACATACTAAATGTATGTTTATGCGCAGTTTGAAGATAAAATAATGTGCACTGATGGTTTAAACTTATATGGGACCAACAATGTACTAATTATTACCTACCATCTAAATTTAATTAAAATCGGACGAGTAGTTTTTTTTAAAATATGTTGGTTTCCTAAACATTGAGCGACAGACACTGAACCAAAAATGTTCCCTGATATCTGAAAATTATTTCTATCATGAAATTTTTAAAATCAGACGCATCTTTCTTTGGAACGATCACATAGCTTCTGTTTCCTTCGGTTAGCTTGAAAGCAATGGGTAAATAGCTTGGAACTGGGTGTCCCACGACACCACACGTATTTTATTTATTTATTTTTTTTTTTAATTTATTCATACACTGTAATCAACCAATTTTCAGGTATGTTAAAGAATGAAATGTTTGAATGTTTCAGGTTTGCGATGGGGGTTGATTGGTGGGGCTGGAGGGGTTGGAGGTACTTCGGGTTGGGTCTGCTACTCATACTTTTACTGATAGTGCTTCTAGTCGCGGCCCTTCTCACGGCCCTACTGGGTCCTCCTTTAGTACCAACTCAGAGGACACCTACCTCAGCCCTTCCACTCACCACAGCAGCCATACAGCGGCTAACCCCTCAACCGCCCAAGGTACACTTCCCAAAGACCAACAGGCGCTTACCACAGGTAACTAATTATTCTCCAGTATTTTATCATTATAAATTAAATGGCCTTTGATATAAACGGTATAGGATGGATACAGTTCTTCTGTAAAAAAGAGATCATATCGGTTGATGTAGCGTATCTGGGGCATCTTGTACAGAAATGAAAAAATCTGCAACTTATATTTAAAGACTTTTAAATAGATCAATCAAAAATGCTCCAATTATGGATATTTCTTCATTTCATAAGTATTCTCTTAATGCGTTTTTCATCTTCCGTCCTCTATTTTGAAACACAGCTGTATGCAGATCGTTTTTGCGAATCTTAGGCGTGTGTATCTGTTGTAAATTAACTGGGCTTCAATGAAGCGTATCTGGTTTTTAGAGAGAGTATGAATTGAAAAATTATCCATAAATAATGCAATTTTTATTTTAATTATATATGTATTATATTTGTCAGTTTTTCCATCTCTATACGTGATGCCTCAAATACGCTACATCAACCTAAGAAAACTAATACTACGCTAGATATAATAATCGTCTACGGATGTCATATTAATGGAATAACACAAACATTCTCTTATGGTAAATTGAAAACATTTTATTGCTGCTTTGACAGTAATTTTTTTTTCAATTTCGTTTGTGTTATTCCTTTCTACTTTAAGCTGGTTTTGTATAACTGCGAAGGTATATTAAATTAATATTAGTTAGTTATATTCAAAACCATATACGTGGTAGAAGTGAAGATTTACAGTGGTCACTCCTTCAATGGATGTGCTTTATTCTTGATTTGCAGCTCCCGAGACTTAAAACACAATTTAAATTGGCTTCTAAAACAATTTCAGAGACTGACTAAAAACAATCTTGTTTGCGTAGCAAGATGGTAATGTGTCCATATAGGGCAAAAGTCATCTGGCATTATGAGTACTTTTACCCGGGAAAATATCTGAATTCAAATAACCTTAAATAATTAACATTCTGAGATATTTAAATCAATCATAGACATTGCTTCTCAAGTTAATTGCTTTTTATATTATCTTGCGTTTCACTCAACGTTATGTTTGCGTTCATATTAAAGGCAAACTTACTGTAATTTGGATTTTTATATAATAATTAGTAGTTACTGTCCAGGGTCTATTTTATATTTTTTTTAGAGAGAGAAAATAAACAACATATTTTGAAGAAGAGGGCTCGTTGGAAGTGAGTTTTTTTCTAACTTTTACTGCTGGCGTTACGGCCCTACTGTTTTTATAACTTTATTATTTATTGTTGTACATGTTCTAGAGTAGAGATATATCTATATCTATTCTTTATCTATCTCTCTCTTCTCTCTCTCTCTCTCTCTCACACTCTNAATCTGTTTTAACATTAGCATAACAAAAACTTCACAGAGATATCGCATTATATTGTTCCAAACTATTATCAGGTGTTGGCTGGCATTTTTACTGCACGGCAAATAGGACTTATCGATAACAAAGTGTATTTAAATAAGTGGTTCCGAAAACTTTTTTGCGTTAATCATTATTTTGTACGCCGATTAGGCGTTTATTTTAATGAAATAATAAAAACGAATGCATCTTCACACAATGAATGTTAGTTTGCAAAGCCAGTTATTGGTCTCTCGACTATCATCCCGAATTTTTCTCCTTACGGGACTCCACGGTGGGTTATTTTTCCGACATTGATGATGATGGCCGAAAGGCAGTTAAGCTGGCTTTTGAAATTAAAATTAATTACGTAAAGAGGCATTCATTTTAATTAATTTATTGCTATCAATTCAACTTGTGTACTTATTTTTTATTTTATTTTTGCTCTTAAAAGCTAATTGCTTTTAAGAGCAAATAATCAATTTATGTCAAACTATAAATAAAGAACATAATCAATTTATGTCAAACTATAACTATGGCAAATGCCTAGAAATGCCCAATTATATTTCTTCCTCGTAATTTGGTCGATGAGATGGAAATGTTGATTTAAAAATGTACAGGGTGGCGTAGCACGGGTTTACCACATTTTAAAGGGTTACCATGTAATTAATACTAAAGCTAGGAGATTGAAATGAAGCAAATTATTTAGATACAATGTGGAGGTTTATAGGACATAAGTCAATTTTCAATTGTGTGTCAAAAAAGGTAATATCTGGTAAATGACGTCCTTGTCGATTTACACATTATACGCGGCGCTCCGCGAAGTTACGCATCACGTTCTCTAACATCTCGTCAGGGAATCCGATTTTTTCATCCTCTGTTTAGAGGATAACGAAATTGATACTGACCACATATGGTTCCAACAAGATGGAACCACTGCACACACGAGTGTCTATGGATCGAGTGCGTTAAATTTTGCTCAGTCGTGTGATTTCCCAGAATGGTGTCGTTCCGCGGCCTCCACGTTGGCCCAACCTCAGCCCGTGTGATTTTATCTTATGGGGATATCTAGAGGTCAATGTTTACGTCGACAAACCACGTACCCTTGCCGAGTTGAAGGACGCCATCTGCCGTGAAATCGCTCGTATTCCTGTCAAGATAATAGAGAACGTGATGCGCAAATCGGCAAGGACGTTATTTACCGGAAGTTGTCTTCCACATTTGAAAATTTGAATTATGTCCAATAAACTTCCACATTGTTGCTTGAATTTTTTATTTTATTTTATTTTATTTTTTTTTTAAATTTGAGTGAAGGACCAAATTAAATATATTAAGAGTAGATTAAAAACATGTATAACACTTCTGGAAATTGTTACATTTTCTACACAATTTTGTCAAAAAAACAAACAAAAAAACTGCAAGCCTCTCAATAAAGAGCCAATATTCCAATCCTCTCATATAAAGAGAAAGTATTGTGATGGCGTGAAAATTCGATTTGTGATTTTGATGGATTTATACGTTTTGAGGTCCCCTGAGTCCAAAACAGTGGGTTTTAAAAAAAATCTATCTGTCTTCTGTTGTTATTTTTGCCCAATTGATTATTGTTATCATATAAATTTATTAATCACATTTCTCCTAAATTAATTTGCGTGTTTTATTTTAAAAGTCATGTCCCTTCAAAGCCCTTTTAAGCTTTTATAATTTAATATAAATGATTGTATAAATATAATGATTGTCTTGATGTTGGTTTATAATGTCTGTTTAATCTCTATTTTAGTGTAAAGTCATTTGCCTATTAGTTTCCTATAAATGAACTCGAGCAATTATAGTACCAGTTTCAATTTAAAAGTTTATTTTTGAAATGAGAAAATGGGAAATACGTGTATAGAGATGTTAGATAAACGTTTGTTCACAGATAGTGAACTAGTTGTAGAACAGGAGAAAAAGAAGGGGGTCCACAATGAACCCAAGCATTGCCTGCTTTTGAAGGCATCGATTCTACAACAACAACGAAAAAAAAGGGGAAAAGGATAGAAAAACCCTGGATTCCAACATCCTGGCGTTCCAAACCCTATTTGGGGAATTGTCAGATTGGGAATAATTGGTTCTGGTTTGCGGAGGGACGCCCTAACCCTAGTACAGGGTCCCTGAAGGTTTTTGCATTTTGCCCCGTGTGCTCCCCAGGCTCGACAATATCAAGCCCTCATGAATATGCACATTTCATTCTTGCCACCAATAAACCCTGAGTCTATAAAGGGCTACGATGGGGGCTTGACCGATATCTCCTGCTCTAGTCCCCCTACCTGCGACCACTCTAAACCTATAAATCATTACAATCGGAATAGACCAGGTCAGTAATGCATTAAACACTAGGACCCCCAGATCCTTTGCTAAAAGCCATACGATCCCCTCCTCCTTATCATTCAAAACGCTCATAAATATATTCAATTTCGATATTGCTTTGCTGTCATGCTAAATATCCTCAACACAAGAGATCCTCAAACACTTTGATTCTACTCAGATATTGTTTTCAACTGAAATCCTAGGTACTTTGCCTTTGTCTATTTATACCTTTTAAATCTCTTGATCAATCTCACGTTTCTTATTCGATCTGTCTCGTCTGCTTCAATATGTCTAGACACAATACAGTCTTTTCATTGACCCAGACAACATTTCAATGTGACAGAATTCAACATTAATAGTAATTGAACAAGCGTTAGTGAGTTCTTCATTTCACAGACTTGGAATTTTAAAAGTACGTTTTGTGTTTGTTTGGTCTGACAATGACTTGCGAACAAATTTAACGCTTTATACGCCATTGATGGAAATTTTTTGTTTTTGAAAATTGTTTCGCTCTTAATATTATTAAGATGGCGGCAAATATGGCTGACGAGTAATAAAGGGGTTTTAATCAGCATGGCATATTATACATCGTTTTAAAGGTCTTTAAGATGAGGAAAATAATGTTTAATAATTTTAAGATGCGGTCATATGTCAGACGACTAAAACATGTTTTTAGTCAGCATTCCATGTTATACATAGTTTTAAAGGCTTTCAAGAGTAGGAAAAGAATATATAATTATTAAGGTTTCACACTTAATACATCAAAGTAGCAAGCAATATGATGAAAGACAAAAAAATGTTTTTATTCAGCATTGCATCGTCTTAAAGGTTTAGGAGTAGAAAAAGAATAAGCAACTATTATTACAAATTCATTAATGCTGGCATTTTTGAAAACAAATGTGGCCGAAAAGAGGGTGTTGAGAAAAAAGTGTATAAATATATATATGGCATGTCATCAAGTCATTTTAAAGCTTGACAAGTATAGAGAAAAGAAATAACTACGTATTATGAAATTGTCTTCAAAATGGCCAACTGAAATGACTGAAAACAAAAAAAAGGTTTTAAGTCATATCATGTCATTTTGTATATCGGATTTAATTACTTTTTTGAGTAGGTAATGCTTATTATTGCACCGTACATCCTAAATAAGCGGGTTTGGAATGCAAATTATTACTAGTGATACAAGAACTTTATGTTTAATTACAATATTGTATGTGGTTCATTTTTGGTACTTACTTAAGTTGACTTTTCCTTTGTGGCACTACGACTATAAATGTGACTATAAATCATTATATTATACGAGTGAATCTGTTTTAACATTAGCATAACAAAAACTTCACAGAGATATCGCATTATATTGTTCCAAACTATTATCAGGTGTTGGCTGGCATTTTTACTGCACGGCAAATAGGACTTATCGATAACAAAGTGTATTTAAATAAGTGGTTCCGAAAACTTTTTTGCGTTAATCATTATTTTGTACGCCGATTAGGCGTTTATTTTAATGAAATAATAAAAACGAATGCATCTTCACACAATGAATGTTAGTTTTCACCAGTTATTGGTCTCTCGACTATCATCCCGAATTTTTCTCCTTACGGGACTCCACGGTGGGTTATTTTTCCGACATTGATGATGATGGCCGAAAGGCAGTTAAGCTGGCTTTTGAAATTAAAATTAATTACGTAAAGAGGCATTCATTTTAATTAATTTATTGCTATCAATTCAACTTGTGTACTTATTTTTTATTTTATTTTTGCTCTTAAAAGCTAATTGCTTTTAAGAGCAAATAATCAATTTATGTCAAACTATAAATAAAGAACATAATCAATTTATGTCAAACTATAACTATGGCAAATGCCTAGAAATGCCCAATTATATTTCTTCAGATACACCGTCATACAAGATACAATAAACCTTCTTTAAGAGCAAGTCGACATAGACCTCTTTAATTTCATGGAAAAAATACTGTATCATTTTAAGGTTGTCTTCTTTTCTAAAAATTTTAGTATTCCGATTATTATAGGATGTGTCTATAAGTGTAAGATATTTAAACTTCATTATGCAAGTTATAACAAAATAATTGCAAGATAAAAATAACTTTTTATATACTACGTTTTTAAATTTTCTGTCATAAATTATTATAAATTTGAAACCCGTCAAAAATAATAGTGTAGGTAAATAGGGATATGTCAAAACAAATAAAATAACTTGCGGAATTTTCCCGAACTAACTTTCCATACCGCAAATTTGCTGAAAACGAATTAAATTCTGCTGAAAAATGACTAAAAGTATTAAAATATTGCATTGTCATCGTGTTCTGAAAGTTTCAAATGTCTAGCTACTCGGGATGTTACTTAAAATTCGATTGCAAGATTTGTACCAGACAAACAAGAAACCAAGTTAATAAAAAGTAGTAAAATGGNAACTGACAATAAAGAAACAAAATACATATAAAGAAGATAAAAAGAATTACAAAAAGCACATAGAAAATCAAATTTACCTGGATTGATATCAAAACTTAATTCAATATGTCAGCAAAAGATAAAAGGGTACAAAGATAGGTGACTTTGTAAGAAGAAAACTTTTTTTTTCCTTCGATGTAATATGAAACCCACTTAGAAATCTTTTTGCTCTTTGTGGATTAGGAAATATTCAGACTTTCTTTTTTTGCTATACGCAACCTCTTACTAAAATTTTATCCGTGACCTTTTTCTTTAGCAATAATATTTATACCATCTGAGAAATAAAAAACTATATTATTCTCTTACTTACATTCACTTGAATCGAAATCAAAACTAGTTTTATAAACTAACTAGATGACCCCTAGATGATGATAGATTAATAACATAAGAACTGTTTAGCAGCTACCTTTAAAAATCGTAATAAATAGTTTATTTAGTTAAATAATGTTGCCTTAGATGAAATTATTTTATTACAATCGGCTCTATCATTGAAGCAATATATTTTTGATATTCTAGTTTTAAAATAAACAAATTATTTTTAATGGTTGCGTTTCATTCATTATATAATAATTAGTGTTTTATTATTAAAATGAGGTAGTTTATACGTTGTTCTATCAGCATATATAAGCTTTGCTAAATTTGCCGTCAGCTGCAGTTGGTTAGCATAAGCTTATTGTTTTTATCTTATAAAATTCCTATTGTTTAGGTAAGTCTTTTCTTTTAAATTAAGTATTAGTTTTTCATAATGTATGGTTGAAAAAAGAGCTGAGAGATAATCAGTTATATTTCAAACTAGCCGGATCGGTGCGCTTCGCGCACCTTATCCGTCTAGAAGTTGGCGCTGTAAATAATAATTAAAACAATATAATTAATATATCTTTATTATTACATAATTTTGTATTTTAGTAAAAGTAGGTTATATTACTATTTTATGCATTTTCAGTTATTCTATTTTATACTACCTTCAATTTTCAATTTTAGTTACAATGAGTCTATGTACCAAATTTAAAATCTTTAACCTACTGGAAGCTAAGATAATAGTATCTGATTAAATCCAAGATGGCGGCCATATGTTGAAGTGAAAGTACCTTTAATTTTCTTCTTTAGCTACCATAGGTCTGTGTACCAAATTTCAGATCTCTAGGTCCCCTTGAAGCTGAGATAATAGAGTTTTATTAAATTCAAGATGGCGGTTATAATTTAATATGGCGGACATATGTTGAAGTAAAAGTGTCTTTAATTTTCTTCTTTCGGTACCATAAGTCTATGCACCAAATTTCAAATCTCTAGGTCCACTGGAAGCTGAGATAATAGAGAGTTATTAAATCCAAGATGGCGGTTGTAATTCAATATGGCGGCCATATATCGAAATCAAAACGCCCGCACTTTTCTATTTATGGTACACTCTATCTATGTACCAAATTTCAGATCTCTATGTCAATGGGAAGTAGGAGAATTACTGATGAATAAATCCAAGATGGCGGCTATAATTCAATATGGCGGCAATATATCGAAATCTAAATAGCCTTACTTTTCTATTTATGGTACACTCTATTTATGTACCAAATTTTAGATCTCTATGTCAATGGGAAGTAGGAGAATTACTGATGAATTAATCCAAGATGGCGGCTATAATTCAATATGGCGGCCATATATCGAAATAAAAATGACCGCACTTTTCTATTTATGGTACATTCTATCTATGTACCAAATTTCAAATCTCTACGGCAATGGGAAGTAAGAGAATTAGTGATGAGTTAGTTACTGTCACTCTTAGTTTTATATATTATATAGATGAATGAGTCTCGCGCTGGTCAGTTATACTTAAACAGAAAGAGCCACGTGATGTCTAGTTATTTATTATTAATTTCATTCAAAGAAAAAGAGCTGAGAGATAATTAGTTATATTTAAAATGAATGAGTCTCTCTTTCCAGTTGTACTTTATATAGATAAATAGATATATACTGTTTAAATAGTTTTAGGCTCAGTGGTTGAACACTTAATTAATATGCAGGAGGTCATCAATTTTTAACGTTATAAATCATTTCGAGGTGCGTCGCCGTTGCCGCCGTCGTCGGGACACTACTCGATAAAGAGATGGAATTTCATATTATTAGCGTCCTGCAGGAATCTTTCCTTTTGATTTCTTTTAATATTTGCTATTACTCCTATTTATCATCTTATTACATTCTACCAGATTTCGTGTTTCTCTGAAACTTACTGAACATCTTTCTTCCAGCATTATCCTCTCTTTATACCAAAACTCCCTCTTTCTTTTGTTTCATTCATTATGTGTGTTCAGAGTTGTGAAACGTGTAAAATTGTAAATCCAATGGGAAACCAACATTTTTATACGATTTCCAAGTTGTTTGTTTTTCCTCTTATTCCAAGGATGAGAGCCAAAAAGAAGAAAATCTGTGTTTTTACCACGATGCCTAGTATTGTGGTAGAGTTGGAATGGTTAGAATCTTGAGAGCTTTTACTTTCTGAAAACTGTCAAAACTCATTCAGTTTCTTGATACGTAGTAGACAAGATGAGAGGCGTGAGGCGTTCCTACCACAGAAACATCTTATCTTGTCTTGTACTCCCTTCTGAAAATTCAACCTTTAATTCCTAACGAAACATCTCCCGCTTCTTTAGTACTTCCCTACTTTCGTCTTATGGTAAAGAGGTAGAAACGAGAAAAAGTAAATATTTACAATCTTGTGGCTCTGAAAATTAAAAAAAAAAAAAAAAAAAAAATCCTTAAGTAAAAAAGATATCATGGAAAATAAAAATTCATCCCTCTTTTTTTTCCTCCTCAATCTCCCTTATTAAACATCTAAAGCCTTCTCTGCTAAAAGTTTAATGAAAACATAAAGAATAATGAAAATATTAAAGGTATATTTCTTTTCTCTCTCTGATGAATGCAGCTTAAGACAAACTTAAACCACCCTCGTTCATTATTAGAATTTTGTTTTGGGGTGTTTTTTTCTTTTTTTTTTGTTACTTCCCTGAGACAACCGGAATAAATAAGGAAAAGTTTTTTGGGTTTTTTTTATCTTTAAAAGTGGATACAAATTAAAATCTGTTAGGTCGAGAGACGGTGGTAAAAATTAAATAAAGGGATAAAGGATCCTGCTTGTAAAAATAAAAAAATAAAATAAAATAAAAATAAAATATTTGTGGAAAAATAAATTATTAGTAATGTTTCAGGATGAAATAAACATTCTGATTTGCTTGATAGTACCTTTAGTTTTCTTCTTCAGCTACTATAGATCTATGTACCAAATTTCAGATCTCTAGGTCCCCTAGTAGCTGATATAATAGAGTTTTATTAAATTCAAGATGGCAGTTATAATTCAATATGGCGGCCATATGTTGAAGTCAAAGTACCTTTAATTTCCTTCTTTAGCTACTATAAGTCTATGTACCAAATTTCAGATCTCCACGTCCACTGGAAGCTGAGATAATATAGTTTTATTAAATCCAAGATGGCGGTAATAATTCAATATGGCGGCCATATATCGAAATTAATATGACCGCACTTTTCTATTTATGGTACACTCTATCTATGTACTAAATTTCAAATCTCTATGTCAATG
>KZ651054.1:971619-989315 GCA_001010745.2 Gerris buenoi | reverse complement strand
GATTAGAGTTGGCACAATCGAAGGCGGGAAACAACAAACGTGGAGGTAGTTTTGGGGTTAAAAAAAGGGAAAATCGGTGTTGCCATGTTATATTTTTTTTTTTTTGTCAATTTTCTTTGGTTGATCCCTTATAATTTTATAAAATCTTCTTAAAGTTAGGTCCTCAGGGATTAAAAAGTTGAAATTAAATTAAAAATATTTCATTTTTTAATATATTTGGCTATATTTCGCCCATACCTGGGCATCTTCAGGCCTTGATTATGAATTGAGATATCACATAATAAATCGTTTTCTTGGAGAAAGAATGTAGGGTTTGAGTAACCTTTCATAACAATAGTTTAAGAGTTACTCAATTGCAGTAACAGCAAGAGTTATATTGCATTAAAATTACTAAAATCACTTTGAATTTCAAATTTCTACCATGAAGAGAAGATAGGTATTTTTATTAGAGGCCATATATCACACATTGTTTAAAGATTAAGGTATTTTTTCAAATAAGTAAGAAAGAGATTTCAAAGTTAAATTATAGCGTGGAGTTAATATTGTAATGTTTAAGCCTGGTGGTTGGTGGTAGGTAGGTTTAGCTGGTAGGTAGGTAGATATTTGCATGATGCCAGGGCGGATCTCCCCTAAGAATGTGAGAAAAACAAACTACACTCTCCAGGTAGCCCCTTTGTGGAATATTAAAGAGGCAGGGGCTCGGAGCAAGGCGATTATCGGAGCAGAGCGCCTTCAAGCCTAGCGGCGCCCCCAGCCAATACATCCCACTCAATGCAAATCAGACAGGGCTCTGCGCCTCTAACTGCTAAATCCATTCAACAACAAAACCCCTTCCCAAAATACATTAATATTCTCAACCATTTTATACATACATAACCGAGTATCATAATATTATGTGTGTGTGTGTGTGTATTTGTAAGAAATATTAGTGTGTACTATCGAGAAATTTGATTTTTTTTTTTAATAGTGATGTTGTGCCAGTGTTTATGTTTAGAGTTCAGTTTTAGGCCGCACCCTGACTTGTCGGTACGGTATCAGTAAGCTCATACACTCGGTACAGATTCTTTACCGAGATTCTTTGACTAGGGCGGTATGCGCGGGTGCAGGGTGGAAAGGCATCAGTATAAAGAGAGTGGGTACGAACAAGCAGTAAAAACAGAAGTGGTAAAGTACGGTCTTCTGACGACGACATAATTATGCCACGACACTACCGTTAGTGTAAGATTCCACCGAAAGTATACCGACAAGTAGCGAGATAAAGGCGGTATCGGTAAGCTATCGGTAAAGCAGAAAATAGCGCATACGTCCCGACAAGTAAGGGACTTAATGTAAGCCAAGTAACTAAGCCTTGTGAGAATGTGAGAATAAACAATACATGAAGCGATTAAGGATCAAAAGAGGGTAAATAAAGTTTTAATCTATTTGTGCCAAAAAATCCTTTCATTCTTAGGCTGTGAATGATTAATACTCATTAATGGAGATATCCGAAATTGGGCTTATAAAAGTTTATATCCTCATGGATTGAAACATTGTTCATTATTGGACTTACAATGTCAGGAATATTTTTTTACCATTGGCTTTAAAACAGAGGAACAGCACCAATAACGTTAATAGCACAATAATTAAGGGTTAGTGTTTCTCGCCTGAGGCCCCCTAAGCGAAAACTCCCTAGATAAAAACATTTATTTCCAACATAAACTTTCAGTACATTTATAATTTTATATTTTCCAAACCGTAAATAAATTTGATAGGATAAAAAAAATCAAGTTTTTACCTTCTTCTTTTAAAAGTTAATTTCTTTTTTATACCCTACCATCCAACCCGTGGCTGAAAGAAAGGTGGGAGGGCCTCGACAGCTTAGGCCATTACCGCCTTATTTTCCTATCCGATTAATAAAAAATTGAAGGAGTTCAAGATACGTAACTAAGATTAAATACTAATTGGTTTTATTATTTCAACTGTGACCTTTAATTAATTAATTAACTTAGACTATTTTCTTCATTCAACTGTCATTGTATCAGATTAATTTAATGTTCTTGTTCCTTGTGTCTTTTAGTTATTTTTATCTTCTCTATTCTGGCTTTTTACATGCATTTTTAAAACAAGGGTTTTCTGAAGTACTCATTGTTTTTTGTGGTCCGATTAATACCAGCATTGTTATTATCAGTACATGCATGTAAACTACGTGTCTAATAAAAAGGCAGCATCAGTCCGATTGCGTCATCCCGACAAAGGATCAACCCGACTAAAGGAACCCCAGGAAAATCCAGGTACCATTTACGATCCAGAAAACAAGTACAGTACAACAACAAAACAATTGCCGCTCTTCTTTCTAGTCGTCAGTACATCTTGTTGTTGCCCAACAACAACCCCACACTCAAAAGATGCTATGAGTAGAAGAAGCGAAACGTTGAACTTCAAACCCTTCTTGAAGCCTACGCTACGTCCTAAATATGTGCCTA
Source organism: Gerris buenoi (assembly GCA_001010745.2). Classification (NCBI taxonomy): domain Eukaryota; kingdom Metazoa; phylum Arthropoda; class Insecta; order Hemiptera; family Gerridae; genus Gerris; species Gerris buenoi. The sequence goes on along the minus strand of KZ651054.1, from coordinate 986,853 downwards.
TTGTATGGATGCATGTGCCTATTGTATGGAGAGGCATACATTATTTTCTGTCCAAAGTCTGAAATCAAACTGCTAAAATTTTAAAGATTAAGATTCAATTCACTCATAGTGGTAGTATTAGTAGTTGTACATATCTAGTATTTTCTACTAGACGGGTAGGACGAACCACTTTTTCGAACCTAGCTATTAAGCCTATTTTACTAGCCCCATGGTGAAGAGTTCCAGCTCCAGCTTCTTCATCGTACATTGATCAACAGTTTGGCTGAAGAGAACCCCTTTAAGGTTACCCCCCGCCCTGCCCCTCGATCAGGACGCGGGATCGAACCCACGACATCAAAGCATGGGGGAAGTGAACCCTTCAGAGAGTGTACCACGCCCTGCTCCACCCGTGATTCATATAGTATATGCAAATCAGAGTATTATGACACGGGATCGAACCCACAACCTCTAGTCGCCTTACTCATTCGTAGCTGTGCGGGCGCCCAGAGCCCCTCGTCCACGCTGGCTCCCTAATTTCACTTATAAATCACAGCAATTTTTTAATAATTTATATAAAAGTATATGGAACTGATTATATTGTCTAATTTTCTGGTTTCCTTTTCATTTTCATATCTAATTATACTAGATAGTAATACTGCTAATATTACTGGCTTGATTATCCATGCGATGTTTTCAACGTTTAACTAAGCGAATCCGTTGCTTTAAAATATCAACTGCTTCAATATAAACCTCATTTCAAATTATAAGCACACACAACCAGATGCCTTGTTTTATCTTTAAATTAAGATAAAATAAATATTAAACGGAGTAATTTGTACTTGGAGGTGTATTCTAGTTTGAGTGGTTAAGAAACCGAGCTAAGTTTACTCGCAGTCTTTAATATTATTGTTTGATTCCCTCCATTCTGCCTTAGGATTTCACAAGAGAAAACAGATATTTCAAGACATTTTGAATTTGTTCTGGCGTCACAAGACAAAACTTTTCAACAAAAGTTAATACAAATAAATCTGAAAACAGAGCTTCGAGATTTTGTTTATTCATGTCTTCTTACTTAAATCGTCTCCCCTCTAAAAGAAATTTCCAGTTGCATTGTCATTCAAAACTAGATAAAGACAAACTTTTTGATATTTACATCCCAATATTTTTAAATTTAATTTTCAGTTTAAAGTTTTTTTCTTTTTTTCTTTTTTGTTTGTTTGAAACATGCACAACTATTTATCTTTATAGATAAAGTGTTTCTTGGAGGTTTTTATTTGTTTTTGTTTTTTCTCTTCGTGGATATTCTCCTGTTCACTTATATTTTACAAAATATTAGCCGACTGAAACCTAGAACTACTGAAAACTACACGTCTTTGAGTTTCTTAGAGAAATATGTAAAAGTTTAAAAATAAGTTTATGTTTGGCTTTAAGAATAGAGGACATTAAGGAATAGATAATTCCAAAAAATTGTCTATACAATTAGATTTTCATAAACACTATTTTTGGCTTTATTGAACACACGATTTCACTAAGTTTAGCCAGGTAACACTATTATAATTAATATAATAGTATTTACTACTATATGTATATACTATTTACTACTATATATACTTACTACTATATATATACTACATATACTATATACTATACTATATATACTTACTATTATANCACGACAGCTCTATTAAGACGAGCTTTCATTGTGTGTTACACAAAAATGAAGTCTCTCTAAATGGACAGAGTTGTCAATTTGACTGACAAAGCTTTTTGTCCACCTGAATAAAAATGTATAATATATAAAAACAACCTCTATCAAACGTTAAAAACAATCTGCTGGTATATAGTGAGAGAGAGAGAGAGAGAGAGAGAGAGAGAGACCTCTTATCTTTTATCAGTTTTCACAAATGCCGGTATAAGAAACGTTAAATCAGCTTTGTATGAAGAGATAAGCTGTGTGGGTGAACCAGATATGAACAAAATAGACTACTCCATCATACTTAGTGGTTTCATGTTGCATGCTGAAAAATGAAAATGAAAAAAAAATACTGTCAAACATCTCTAGATGGGTGCCATTGGTATTTAATTTACTTGATAAATAAGATTTAAATTGCAGACAGTAGTAAAAACTTTGATGGTTAGCATGACCTAAATAGTAAAAACATAATGTGGAACATAATACACAAGTCGAGTAAAGAGGAAAGTTTCCCCTCACATAACCTAAAGCAAAAATACTTTAAAATATTATTTTGTATGCATTCAGCAAATACTATATGCCCGGGATACACGAGGCTTGTTTTGCATGCTAGTAATTTTAAGATTCGTGTAGACAGAACTAGTTTCGTTTTTAAGCTAACAAGCTAGTGATGATGCTAGTAAGCTAGTTTCTTAAGCCAGGAATGTTGAATGGGACAGCATCCTATTTTTTTCTGCTACTAGCACTCCCACAACTAAATTTTCCATTTTACTTTGCTTAATATCTTCGTGTGAAGATAAAGCTAGTAAGTACGTGATAGGCTAGTGTACAGTGATGGTGTATTTCGTGACACGTCTTTTAGTCAAGTTCAATTTATTTTAAGTTCAAGTTTAAAATGCCGAAATTAAGTGATGGTGTTAATTTAAAATTTGTTCAGTTGTACCGCGAGAAAGAATGACTGGGGAATGCCACATACATCTTATAAAATCAAGTCTATGCGTGATTCATCACTTCAAAAAATGAGTGATCAGTTTATGACTATCGACATAAAAATGACTATTAATGAAGTTAAAACTAAAATAAAAAAAATCTAAGATCAACTTATTGTCAGAGATTTTTTCAAAAATTCAGAAATTAACTCAGTCCAGAGCAGGGTCTCCATTCACGGTCTCGCTAAAACAATGATACTAGCTTTGAATTTCGCATCGTGTATTCAATCGTGTATTCAATTCTAGCTTGAATCAAGCTAGGGTAGAAGGTTAGCAAACAAGCTGGGAATACCTAGCTTGCTATCCTAGCCTGAAAAACTAGCCTCATATATTCCAGGCAATACTCCATCCATAAAGGAGAACAACAACCAGACAACTTGAGGAAGCTATTAAAACAGCAACTAGACTACTTGATGAAGTTATTAAAACAACAACTAGACAACTTGATGCAGTTATTAAAAAAAAAAGATGTGGCTTCAGGGAATGCTTCATGACATTCATCAATGCGGAAGTCGGGCAAAGTGTCTTTGGAACAAAGAATAGGAATATCACCCTAGATTAACATCTTAGGTCCAATTACTTTTTAAAGTCACTGAAGAAGAAGACACCTTCAACTGGAATCTTTACTTCCCATCTGCAAGTGTAGAATATAAATGTTCAGGATGTACTGTGAAGTGCAACAGTTGCTCGATATCAATTAGTTCCAGAAAACCACTCTTTTGTCCCATAGCTGGAGTCGTCGAGACGGTGAATTTCAATCTATTAAAACAACTTTAGAACTTTTCCAGACCCAATTGATGTACTGGACATGCAAAAGTAATTGGTCATGAAGCAGAAGTTATTAAAAATTAATTTGCGTCTAATATTCATCGGAAAATAATAAATTCACTTCTACAACATTGAACTATTCTGAAATAGGTATATCATTATGATGAGTCTAGAGTTCATAGAATATAGTATACTAACTGGATACCCGTGCTTCGCTACGGAGTGTTTAATTTTAATTTGATACGTTTTTTAAACTACCGTCGAGAAACATTTAAATTATTTTATCTCCAGTTAGGAAAAAAAGTTATGATTTTGAATTAGTTAAGAGGGACTAAAGCAGGTCTTTTCATCCCTGAATTCAAATAGTAGGGAGAAAAATGAAAAGTAGTGCGAAAAAGTAAAGTAGGGCGAAAAAGTAAAGATTGCAACTTAATTATTTTATAATTAGTAGAAAATGAATGGTTAATGTAATGAAGACGTTGAAATCAGGTTGGCGTCACTGCTTTTGTGCCCATGTTTAGGTTTATTTATAACCTGCATCTAAATAACCTTCTACTTGAGTTTAATTCCAATTCTTATGTTTTTAATATTGAATCTCTTATATCTCTGCTATTAACAGTGCTAATAATTATTGTTGTTTATTAAAATAATAGATAAAAACTGTGCAATGGACGAAAATGTGTATTTACTCCCTACTGGAGATAAAATATTGTATGTACCTCGTGAGTAAAGTGTCATTATTCCCTTCACGATAATTATCTCTCTCGGCTTCGCCTCGGGAGCTAATTAGTGTTATTCCCTCGGCTGCGCCTCGGGAATTAAAAATTCTAATTCCCTCGGCTTCGCCTCGGGATTTAGCGACCATAGTTCCTTCGGCTTCGCCTCAAGAACCAACTTTTTCGCTCAAGGAATAATGGCTTACTTTACTCCCTAGGTGCATAAATAACTATTACTAATATCGAATATCTAGATTCTATCCCTCCCACTTTTTTCCCCTCCCTCTTTGATAAGATAATCTTCAAATATCATAAATTTACTCCCCACCTAAATAAAAATATGACAAAACTGTACAATTACAGTTCTCGTAAGGAGCTTTTCATCGATATGCATTGTGAAGGGTGTCCATTACTTTGTCATTTGTACCCTGTACCCCTTTGTACTATTTTTTTTTTTTTTTTTTTTTTTTTTTTTTTTTTTTTTTTTTTTNTACTAATTTTTTTTTTTTGAAAATTCATGGACAGTGATTTTTCATTTGCTTTGAAGGAAAAGTGAGAAATATTTATCAAATTGGGATAAAACTGTAGATTTGTATAAAAGACATACTCACAGACACTCTTCTTTTATAAAAGATATAGCTATATTTTTCCATTTTACCCCCTCAAAAATGAAAATATGACAAAACTGTACATGACAACAATTACTGTACTCTTAAAGAGCTTTCCAATGATATGCATCATGAAGGGTATTCATTCCTTTCACCCCGTATTCGTTACTTGTACCCCGTACCCATGTGTACCAAAATTTAAATTTCGAAAATTCATGTAGACAATAATTTTCCCCTTGCTTTGAAGGTCAACTATGCAACTTTTCATCGAGATCAGACAAAAACTGTAGATTTGTATAAAGAACATACACACATACGATGTTTCTTATATTATATGGCCGCCATTTTAATAAAAATTGCCCGATTGATAAACCATTTATCAAAAGTTACTAATTTCATTAAAGGAAGCTAAGTTCTAAATTTCAAGTGTCTAGCGCAATTAGTTCCGGAGATATAGTCTTGCCGAATTTCGCATATAAATGGCCGCCATATTGAATCAAGATGGCGGATTTTAAAAACATTTCTTAGCGAGCACCTAGGAGGTAAGGGGAACACACCTACAAAATTTCATAGTCATAGGTCCAGTGGTTTCCGAGATATCGTGATGTGTCAGTGAGTCAGTGAGTGAGTCAGTGAGTCAGTGAGTGGTATTTGGATTTTATATATATAGATTACATGACAAATTGAGCAAAACGATAAAAAGTAAAAAATAATTTTATTGTAAAATCAAAAAGGTTTACCAGGATAAACCAAGTTTTTTTTTCGGTAATTGAAATCCATAGAATTCGTGAATGGATAAAAATAAGTTAAGAATAGAAAAGACAGATTCCTAGGACATGAATATAACTCCAGAATCAAGAAAAACTTATTCTCTTCGTGTTTAGAAAATTCGAAGAAGAAAAAAAAACGAATTCAATATATATATTTGAAAGTATAGTGTTTTTCTACTAGAATTCACATTAGAAATCTCATAACTTTAAATCTAAAACTTGTTGTTTTATATATCGATTGACCTGAAACCACAGAACTCGCCGGATTTATTGCTCCGTATTTTAACAAGGAAGTAGGGGGACTGGTAAGGGGACTGGTAAGGGGATTTAAAGTTAAATTCAGGAAAATTCCACGAAAAAAAATGGGGGAACACGGATGGTTATAGAAAAAGTAAAAAAGTTTTTTGGAGTCATAGAATCTACATGAAACCCGTACGAACTCCACAACCCAAATTCCTTTTATTTTTTTTCTAAATTGTTCACAAAATACCATCTGAATAGATGAAGAAGGAAAACCAAGCTCACCTGAGTTTATTTATTTTATTTTCTTTCTTCTGTTTTCACATAAATGAGATTCGATTTGTGAATGAGAGGGCAACAAAAGTTCCATTAAACAAAAATAACTATTACCATACATTGTTTCGTATACATCTTAACAATAGTTGTTTGTTTTTAAATTTTTGTTAAAAAGTTCTCTTTTCCAATTATTATATTCCAGAAAAAGAAGTGTATAGAAGAAACTGTAAACATTTGTTACAGTTTCTAAAAACTAATAATATAAAGCCAGTAATAGTCTAATAAAATAGTCTGTCAATTAGCTCAATCGCGTTTTTCTTTGTATACTTAAATGATTTTATGTTTTTACAACCTATTACAGTCGAATTTATTTAATCCCCCCCCCCCTTTTTCCATGATTCAATATTGTTTTGATTTTTTACATGAATTATAGTATCAATTTAGAAAATTTTCAAGAGCACAGAAAAAAGAGAGGCTTCTTACTTTAATATAGATTTGTTAATCTAATCAAAGAGAGGCTTCTTTTTTTACAATAGATTTGTTAATGTGATCAAAGAGAGGCTTCTTACTTTACTATAGATTTTTAATGTGATCTAAGAGAGGCTTCTTACTTTACTATAGATTTGTTAATGAGATCTAAGAGAGGCTTCTTACTTTACAATAGATGTGGTAATGTTATCAAAGAGAGGCTTCTCTTTACTATAGATTTTTAATGTGATCTAAGAGAGGCTTCTTACTTTACTATAGATTTGTTAATGAGATCTAAGAGAGGCTTCTTACTTTACAATAGATGTGGTAATGTTATCAAAGAGAGGCTTCTTACTTTACTTTAGATTTGTTAATGTGATCAAAGAGAGGCTTCTTACTTCACTATAGATTTGTTAATGTGATCAAAGAGAGGCATCTTATTTTATTAGACTTCTAGACACCTAAACATTATTAAGGAAAGGCTTCTTATTTTATCTGACACGTATAAATGTAATCAAAGGAAAAAGCCAGGAAAAAGTGGACAAGGGGACTTAATTTCGTTATCTACTAAATATGCACAGTGTTTGAACCGGACTTTCTACTCGAAAACCACTTAATGCCTATTTTACACTGCCAGAGAAAATTGGTTTGTAAGGTTAAAGTGAGGTTCTATCCTTGTGTAATGGAACATGGTAGTGGTAGACTAGGGTAGCATGTAATCGACTGGGTAGATTGCACCTGTCCATAGTTTCCTACCTCGACTTCCTTTATCCTATATACGTGTAAATAGACTTCGTTTAACAAAGGAGATAAGTCGTGCGTTTTTAAAACTTTTTTTTTAAAAAATAGTCTTTCAGAATACTTTTCATATTTTAATTTAATTTACTACTACTCTAACTACTCGCATATTTTCTTGCTTTAATTATTACATTTAATGCAATGTAAGAATAGTAACATTTATATGGTATATTTAAAATTGAAAACGATCTTAATACGGTTACTATTTTCATCTGATGTTTGTTTACTTGACCGTATTAAGTGGTTATCTGAAAATATTTGGATACAGTGTGAAGTCATTAGAAAACAGCTGATTTTGACTCGTGATAATTATGGTGTTTGTGAAAGAAGGTTCTAGGAGAGAATCATACAACTGCGCATGCCATAATACGATCTGAATACAGTCAGATGTTTATATGTAACTGGAGGTGTGTTAAATACGATACAGTACCATAAGTTTGGTGTAAACACTTAACAGTTTACATGAAATGACAGTTAGAAGCAATAATCTGTTACTGGTATATAAGGAAGGCGAAGAAGGAATATTTAGTATGAGAGGTGGATATAAACTCCCCTTCGTCCCAGGCCTAGTCATATCCCGATAAAAATCCTTCCATGACTCCATATCCCATCATCCCAATCCTTTAATCCACAACCTATCATTACCATTTATTCCTGGAGCCTGGAAATCTTCCTTGACGACTACAGAGGCAGTGGCCACGTGATAAATTGAGGAATGCTGAACTATTTTATATTTATGTAATATTTCAAGACAGTATCTATGAGTATTTTTAACGAAAAGTTCCTAACTTTCATTTTTTTAAATTAGTTCCAAACTTCATGACAATCAAGTCATTTAAAAAAAAAAGCCATATAAACATTGCTTATAACCTGTAATTATGTTGTTGCAATTTTCTAATAAAACTAATAATAAAATATTTTTTGAATATTTTTAAGTAAATCAGGAGATGAAAATATAACACTAAAGATGTATCTATCTTCAAAAGTTGTTTTAGTATAATCTAACTATGTCATAAAGTATTTTTAAAAACCATTTTGTTTCATTTTCTTCTGCAAATCCCCTTGAGAAAATTACTGTAACCATGGCAGATGACAAGTTTCTTTTGCTTTACCTACTTCTGAACTCAAATTCTTTCTCTCCTTGGTCTGGAATTCAGTGTATCAAGGAGCAAACTTTTCGGCGTTTCAAAAACTTTTCCAAATAACTCTGCACTTTATCGCAGTATGTTTTAACTGGTAAATGCTGTATTGTTACCTCCTCTGAACTAACTTACAAATAGCAATAACTCTAATGCCCAAGTCAAATTTTTTTTTTAACTTACCTCTCTTATAGATTGTGCAATTTTAATAGTTTTAAAAGACAAATAAATATTAAACGTTTCCTCCAATAAGCAATTGTATCTAAAACAGAAGTCAACAAGTGTGATTGTGTAATCTACCCATGTGAAATCGGTACTTAAAGTTTCTCAATATAAATCTGCAAAGTAGAGAAGGTAGGTTAGTTAAACAGTTAAATTGGATTGAGTACTGTAACCCTTTCCCTTTACTAGCTTAGTGTAATATTATAGAAACGTAGGATTTCAAATTAGTACCAGGTGCGGTGAAAATTGGATTGTACTAGACTAGACTAGTTTGCCTTTTCACTCTACGACTCTACGCTAGTATACGTACGTTGATGTACGTATACTACTATATAATGCACCATTCGACTAGACTCTCAGTAGATGCGAACTATCCAGTATGGGTGTTAGAAAATTCTAATTTGATCTGACCACTACTAGGTTTATAGAACAAGAATTTAGTGTGTAGAGTGAATTTTACACATGCTAAATCTTATTTTCAAGTCTCACTGTTTAAGTATTTTTACCCTAAGCGTCTCATTCATTCTCAACTTGTGATAAGAACGTCTTTTGTTTCTATTGAAGTAATTGACTTCAAAGAGCAATTAAGCGGTCGAAGCATCCCTTTAAAGTTGAGAGTAAACTGTTCTTCCTCTTGACAAGAAAATTTTTTAAAAATTTCTTAGATCTTTTTGATGAATAGCATGTTGCCAGAATGACATTTTATTCTTTTTTTACCATTAATTCTTTTTTTTAACGTTACTGAATGCTCTGGAATGTTCAAGAGGACTCCTTTTAGAATTTTTCCTCTTTTATATAAAAGAGATTTTTTTTATTGTTGTTACATTTTTATTTTAATGTACCTACATTCGCATCCACTTTGACAATACAGTTATTTTTTTCGAAAAACATTATTGCTTGCGAGCTTACCGAAGGTAACGGAAGCATTTTGTTCACTTTTGAGAACTAAAAAGTTTTATGTCTCCGATTTCAAAAATTCCTAAGAATGAAATCCGTTTCAGACCTCAGAGAACAATTTTGGTCTCGTGTCTGTCAGTCGGTCTGTGTGTCCGCGAATCCTGAAACGTGCGGCGATAACTTTAGTAAATGTCGACCGATTTTGAATAAATTTTGTAGACATGTTCATTTTACCAATGCCCAGGACGAGTTCGTTGGAGAACGTTATCCGTTCAAGCGTTCACGCGCAACGCTCTCGTAAACGTGAACTTTCAATTTAAAATTAGAATTTTAGGTCGGGAAAAAAATATTTAATGAGTTAAACATTTTTTTCAAATACAATTTTTTAGTAAAACCAACAGCGACACCCCTATGACGTGTTAAAGATCGCTAAAAACTGTTAATAGTTTTTAAACAATAAACAATATAACATTAAAATTATATAACGTTAATGTTAATATAACAATAAAGTACATTATAGGATGCGACGAAGCTATTTGCCATACTTATTGGCAGTCTATTTTTTATATATATATATATATTCTTTTTATTGTATCCGAAATTATTTAACAGAGTAAATTAATTATGTTCTTAGAAACTTCTTTTTTCTTGACCCTTAACATTTTCAATTTAATTAGTAGTTATGAAGTAGGATCTTGTGTTATCCAATAAATATTTACTTATAAAAAGAAGTTGATAGTAAGAATCTAGATTTATTTTCATGTCAAGGTCTTACTAAAAAAAATATAAATCTTAAATAAAAACAGTGTAGTTTTTAACCAGTTTTAGAAAAAGAAAATAATGAGATGTAGTGCTTTCATTAAGAGAGAATAGCTTGGATAATCTAAGTTAAAAATATAATTATACATTATACACATACTTTTAAGTTCCTCATTGTATTTCAAACAACCTTTTTTAGATTGTTATAATATTAATCACATACTCTTTTCGCATTAACTTTGTGTACTTAGGGGTGTTCTAACTTGCTTTGATTGTCTTGCAATAAGGGTCAGAGTAAAAAAAAATCCTAATTGCTAAAAAAAACCTTTGTTGCTTACCCAAGGTTTTTTCTGAAAACTCTTTGTCTATACTCTGTCTTCTTTAGCTCTTCTTTTCAGGCCATCGTTTTATCTATGCTCCAGTCATTAATCTTTTTCCAAAGTCCTTTGATCAACTAAATAAGCACCGAAATCTTGATGGAGTCAAGTGTTCTGCACTTGTGTGACTTTATGTGAGGAAGACTTTATGTGAGGAAGACTTTGAATAAGTTGCTTCTAATAATTACGAATTTAATAAGTCTTCGAATAGTTCTTTTTGATAATGTAGAGAATAGGTACAAGATATCAATATTGACTAGAAGATGAAAGGACAGGTTTATTCGGTAGGGTTACTTTGAAAACTTGTAACATCTATTGAGGAAGCTACTGATACTTGTATTATTTTCAATTCATGAATAAATTATAACCTGGTAGTTTAACTATACCTCTAATAATCTTAACTATATTGTTATGATTTCAAGTTTATATGATTATAAGTTTTATGAGGACCGGGTCTCAAAGACTACGGTGAATCTAAAGACTAAGTTTTGCATACTAACTAGTTCTAACCTAGTCCTAACTAGTTCAAATCTAATCCTAACAAGGTGATTAATTTGTTGTGAACTAACTAATTCACTGACGAGCTAGACTTGACTTCACTTGAGTCTTGGGGGACTAGATCTTTGGGACTACTTTTGTCACTAGACTTTGAGGAAGTACTCGGACAAAAGTCTACAGCCGGCAGTTAGGGGGTCAACATGCATTTCGTCGTGTTTACTCAATAGACTGTCCCATCCTGCCCCCCGATATGACTTAAAAATCATGCCTCAGCCACATTCCTAGCCTGGTTCAAGTATGTATTTATCTTTTTATAATATATTATTGTAATATCTGTTTGACAGCTCCTTGAATCAGCTAATCTTTCATTCTTGAACTTTGAATTAGTTATGGGAGCTTCAAAATATATGAAACCCTTTAAGATCATAATATACAGTCCATCACCGTTTTTAAACTTGAAGATTGCGTTCTTGCACACTCTCCACCCTACATATCCTTTAAAACGTATTCTCCACGTAATATATTGTTATATATTTAAATGTAATAGTTCTCTACTTCTAATCTTGGTCAAACTTAATGCTGCTATCTAATTCCATTATGATATTACTTTCAAAGAACTATTATGAACAAATACACTTTAGGGCTAAAGCCTTAAGAAGGCTATTTTAATTCTTAATCCGTTTAAAAGTGAATAGAAAATTAGATAAAATATTGAAATTTGCTATGATAAAGGTAAAACGTAGAACGAGCCGTGCATTAGAAGTCGTTAAGACGTTAAAACATAGAATTAACCTCAAGGGAATCCTTACTTTTCAACCTTTACCCATGGTTACTTTCGTTATTCCTTTCTTTTACGTTGCCACCTTGATACCTCTACCTCTAGATTATCCTTATTAGTTGGTAGGCTGGATGTAAGTTAATTATTCCCCTAATGAAAAAAGTTGATTATTGAATTAAAGAGTCCGAAAACACAATTTTGCTTTTACTCGTGCCTCATTCCGTCTAGAATTTATTAAATGATTAATTTTCTATTATAGACACATGAAGTCGGAAAATCTGATGGTGGTTCGATGTAGAACTGCCAACTTTTCACAGCACAAGCCTGCTTGCAAATCAATTTTACCGTAGTAAATTTCCTAATAAGGGGGGTTCATCTTGAATTTTAAATCTTTAACACTTTTAATTTTATTCACATGGTAACCGATTAACTATTCTAACATACTAAAAGAGTGATATTTATTATTTTCTGAAAAAAGTCAATAGTTGTAAAGGTGTGCATATGAAATGTTGTTCGAACTTCGAGTTTTATTTAAAAAAATAATAAATAAATAAATAAGTTAAATAGAAAATGTTAAGGTATGCCACCGTTTTTTGTGCTATTTTATTGAAAGGCGTACCTACCACAATAATAAAACCTTTTTTCAAAACCAATATCAATAGTATGGGTTATTACAATCCAGCCACTTTACTCCTCTCCAGAATTATATCATCAGTGTGAAACTTCTCATCTCTCTGGGATTCGAACTCACCTTCGGTGTTTAAACCTAGATTTCAGAGGTGAGAGCGCTAACCACTCATCTACGTCGGTCCCCACTACTGCTATTATTTGCAATTGTAATTTATACAAAATTTGCGAATTACCTAAATTCAACTTATTATTAAATAAGAAAAGAGAAAGTTATAAAACACATCCTGCCACCGATAATTCAATTTACATTCTTGGTTTAGATCCTATTCCTCCATTGGTCTAAGCTGCAAAGAAGGAAATATGTTCTCCTTACCTGTCGACTAATATCTTTATTTCTTCTTAATCAATTATTCACAATTCGTCCGTTCTAAAATAGAACCGATTTAACATTCGACTTAAGGCCCCCGCAGACGACCGACTTTTTGTCGGCCGACAAAAAGTCGATAGTCTGCGGGGGCCTTTAAAATGCCTTGATTTATCCTGAGTTGCTCTGATCACCCTCCATTTTGGGTGGAGTTGTGCAAAGACACCCTTAGCTTTCCTTATCCTTTGCTCAACGAATTTATGTGCTCCACCTCTTTTTGAAAATTTATAGCCAAGATAATGCAATTGATCTACTTGGTTGATAAATTACCACCAATGCCAATCAGCTAACGTTTCTGCACAGTTTCTAGAGTTTTGTCTTATTTCTTTTGTTTACTTCAGGTCAACTTTGCCCCTTAGTTTTCCTTTCATATCTGGCAATGAATACATAATGATGGACTACTGCAGAGAGTGGTTGTTTTGTTCAGTAAATGTTTATCAACCTCTTTAGTTAGTCTCCACGGTAAACCTCGTTGACTCCCTTTTCCAGTGACCTTACATATCCTTCTATCCAGATAATCATTGGCAGCAATTATCCTTGTTTTTAGGTCCCCTAAGCACTAGACGGTCGCTGGTGCAGTCATCGGATAATCCAAAACTGTTGGTGCATCAACACGGTCTGTTCTGTTCGCTGTGGCAACTAAAACTTCCCGCCTAACTTGAGTGGTATCTTAGGTCCTTTTTTGTACACTCTTTATACCTCTGATATCCCCGAATATCCTTTTACAAACCTAGCTTCCTTTGCCGATGACAAGTGCATCCTTTCATCACACAAGAATCGCCTTACAGCTTCAGAAAACGTCCAGAACCATCTTTCCCTTCTAGAAACCTGGTTGAGAAAATGGAGAATTAAAATAAATGAGAACAAAAGTGTTCATGTTACTTTTTCACTAAATCATGGTAATTGCGAACCAGTATTTCTCAACCAGGTTTTAATCCCTCATTCCAGCTCAGTCCGCTACCTTGGGTTACACCTTGACAGACGATTAACATGGTCACACCACACAAAAATAAAAAGGCACGATACAAATAGACGCTATAACCTTCTTAAACGCTTACTCAACACACACTCCAAAATCACACTACACAACAAATTACTCATTTACAACACCATAATAAAACCCTCGTGGGCATATGGCATAGAACTCTGGGGTTGCACCAAGCGTTCCAATTCCTACCGCATACAATCCCTTCAATCTAAGATCCTTAGGAAAATTGCTAACGCTCCCTTTTACGTGAATAACCATATCCTCCATACTGATTTCCAAGTTCCTTTTGTTCGCGATTTCGCAGCTTCCCGATACAAAACCTTCCATAGTTCCTTCTCCACTCATCCTAATCCTTTAGTCCAGAATCTATCCTCCCACCACATCCCAGGCAACCCTCCAAGACGCCTTAAGCGGCAGTGGCCAAGAGACTTGTTAACAGTGTAGTAAAATCTGATGCTTATATCTATATTTATATAAATTAATTAATTATTTGTTATTTACTTATCTTTATCTTTATTACTTTATCTTTATTATTCTTTATACTTATCTTTATCTTTATTTGTTATTTACTTATCTGATTTAACACGCCAGTAAGTGCTGTCACTGGATAGAATCTTACATCTTGTCAATTCATGCTACTACTCCCCAATCATTAACCATTTGTATTGCTTGTATTGCTTGGGGTAGATTTGCGCATGTGCATTGTGAAAACCGGTGCTGTTCCTGACGCCTAACATCTACTCTTTAGGTTTTGTTTCAAGTTTGGCAGATAACGTATGGAAAAAATGACATGTTTTGTTCACACCGCATACGATCGCCGGAACGATCTAATTAGTTATAGAACGGTTTCTTTTCTATCCGGGTAAAAATAATATGGAGTAAATTCGTGGATGGTGAAAATATGCGAGATGTATTTTTATCGCTTCTATCTTATATCTTCTTTCATATTATTAATGTAGAATTCATTGAAACTCAACAAGATTCCAACCAACTTATGCGTTATTCCAGCGTATCAACTGAAGCAAAGCTTGACAGAACAAGTAAGTCAATATATGTATAATCAAAACATTGTCAATATTACAAAACTGCAATATCTAACAATCTAAACAACTCTACACTACAAATATTTAAAGATGAATTGTTATTCACAAAAAAGGATACTTCATTTTTTTTTTTTTTTTTTTTTTTTTTTTTTTTTTTTTTTTTTTTTTTTTTTT
>KZ651054.1:947883-963762 GCA_001010745.2 Gerris buenoi | reverse complement strand
AATACATGTTTTATTTATGTTTAGAACTAATTTATTATTATCAAGCCAGGTTTTTATTTTTTGTAGTTCAGCGGTTGCTATAGCAAACGCTTCATCCCAGTTATTTCCTACAAACACAGCCACAGTATCGTCTGCAAAAGCGATAATTTTACCCCTAAGGTTAATTTTTACTAAATTATTGATAAAAATTAAAAATAGTACAGGACCTAAAACTGTACCCTGTGGTACTCCTAATTTAATATATTTTTTGGTACTTAAGTTCTTATTGATTTTCACCGTCTGGCTTCTGTTTAACAAATAGGAACGAAATAAGTTAAGTTCGGATCCCTTAATTCCGATTTCAAATAATTTTTGAATAAGTAATTCGTGGCTTACAAGATCGAAGGCTTTTTTAAGGTCTAAGAAAACCCCCAATACTTTTTTATCATTGTCCAAATTTGAGATGATATTTTTTGTAACACTAAAAATAGCATCATCAGTTGATAATCCTCTCCTGAACCCATACTGACCTGGAGATAAAATGTTATTAGTCTCTAGATAAGTTACCAATTGCTCTTTAATTACTTTCTCTATTAATTTACTAAGTACAGGTAGAAGTGAAATTGGTCGGTAGTTTTCTAAAAGATTTTTCGGACCAGACTTATAAACTGGTATAACTACCGCCTCTTTCAACTCAAGAGGAAACACGCCCTGGTCTAAACATAGATTGATTATTTTAGCAAGATGATCTACTATTAATGGCATTATATTTTTTAGTAGGGCAGATGATATATTATCATATCCAGGCGCTGTATTTAATTTGAGTTGTTGAACCATTTTTATTATTTTATTTGGACTTACATGTGTAAATTTGAACCGGGAATTAATATTTTCATTTAAGCTGGCATAATCTAGAGATTGGTTAGAGGGGACATCCTGTATAGCCCTAGAGTCATTAATACTATCTTTTATTATTTGTGCTCCAACGGTAGCGAAGTACGAATTAAATTCTTCTGAAATTTCGTTTGCTTCTAAAATATGAGTTTTGTCCATAGCTGTTATTTCTGTAATATAATTATTCCCATTTTTACTTATGCTTGAGGTAGCCTCATTTACTACCTGCCAAAATAATCGAGAATTATTCTTATTTTGCTCAAGTTTAGTTGAGTAATAATCTGATTTAACTTTCCTAGTTAAAAAAGTTAATTTATTTCGATATAACCTATATTTTCTTTTCAACTCCTCGTTAAAGGGCTGTTTTTTTAACTGCCTAGCTATTTTATCTCTAACTTTTATAGACTTAATCAAGCCAGAACTAATCCAAGGTTTTAATTTACGTTTTCTACCTGAAGGGATATGAGTGCTAGGTTTAGAACATAATTTGATAAGATCTAGAAGCTTATTGTAGAAACTACTGAAGCATTTTTGAGCATCACCCAGATATGGGCAATAGATAACTTCCCAGTTCTCATGAGAGATTTTATTTATAAGTTGAGTTTCATCTAGAATATTTTTTCCATCTAAATTTGTATTTTGATTAGTTTTAGTTTGAGATGATTTTGTAGTTGTATTGGAAGCTTTACATAATGAACCTAAAATGGCAAAATGGTCGGTTATATGACAAGTGTGAACCGCTGTTTTTATATCCCACTCTGATGGACATTTGAAAAATAAATGGTCTATACATGATGGGCTTGCAATATTATCAGGAATCTATGTTTATAACCTGCATCTAAGTAACCTTCTATTTGAGTTTAATTCCAATTCTTATTTGTTTTTATTATTGAATCTCTTATATCTGCTATTAAAAGTGCTAATAATTATTTTTATTTTTTAAAATAATAAATAAAAACTATGCAATGGACGTAAATCCCCTCGGCTTCGCCTCGGGAATGAAAAAGTATAATTACCTCGGCTTCGCCTCGGGATTTGGGGACCGTGGTTCCATCGGCTTTGCCTCAAGAACCAACTTTTTTGCTCAGGGAATAATGGCTTACTTTACTCCCTAGGTGCATAAATTATATTATTAGTATATTTATTTAACACACATTGCTTCTTTTTGCAATGAAATTTTTTATTAAGTATCTCTCATCTTTTAAAAATCTAAATTATAATGCTTTATTTTAAAATCATATGACCATTAAGTACAGTGATTGGCAAATGGTTTGTTCTGCATTTATTGCAAGAAAATGCTATTCCCGTATAATTTAGCATCGATACTTTCTAATAACTCGCCTTCAATCATTCTAGCTTCAAGGTGACATATCTCTGACCCTATAACTCACATAAGTCTTTAGTTTCCCGAAAGGTATTCTTTGTTCGTATAATGTCTTATAATGTCTACTCCCCACTTTTTAATATTGAGGAAATATCAATATATTATATCACACTTGGCCAACTTCTCTAGCCATGCTGAATTCTAGGAATTGTTATATACATATTTTTTCATCTCGTCTAAGCTTCTATTCTTCGTAAATTAACGAGAACAATATTATTAATCAGGTTAGAATTCCCATTATTAGAATACCTATTATTATCCTCGTCTCCAAAAATATGAACACCATTCATTAAAGTTAATTAATTATACCCTAATTATTATAAAATGTAATAATTGTTCAAATAAATAATAAGTCAGGTGTTAGGTAATTATTCATCTCAACAGAATAAATATTTAACTTATTATTAGAAATAAAAATTAATCAATTTATAACAACTTTTGCTCATTGTATTATTTTGATAGTAGTTTATAATTGTCATATTATAATGTAATTACCACATAAAAAAATAATAATTATTGGTCTCTAAATAATGAATGAGTGCCAATTAGCTTGGAGGATAATGGTATTTGGTGATCCAGGATAAATTATATATGTAATCCAATTTCACCTGTCGAACAATGTGCTATATCCATTTAACGTTAAACATTATACAATACATGGAAACTCAATGAAAAGCTCAATGTTCCCTTATTATTTAATATTCATTTAAATTAAGTTCACGTTATTTTTAATTTCTCATATAAGTTGTATATATTAGCCATTTTGATGGCGTAAAAATTAAATGTTGAGGTGTCGATGGATTTGCTCGTTTTGAGGTCCCATTAGTAAAAATAAAATATTTTGTCTGCTGTTCGTCGTCTTTGTAGATGTATGGAGCCTAAACTACTGAAACGATTTTTATAAAATTTGGCATGTTAAGAAGTTTCATACCCTGACATGCCATTGAGAAATTTTTATTAGCTATAAATTTGGGGGGGGGTATAATAATTATATATGGAATATATGTTTTTGGATGCCCAAAAACTTATATTGTAAACAGTTCCAACGATTTTGATTTTAAAGTTCTAAAATATCTAATTATGTACGAATTTAAATCTGTACGTGGTTTTCCGGGAAACATCTAGTTCCTGAGAAAATAGCTGAGAATATAATTTTATTACAATATACGAGAAATTGGTTTTAACTAATTATACAATTATTTATTTGTCATAATTAATTAATAAACCTGAGAAAGTATTGTGATGGCACTAAACCTTCGATTGTAATAGATTTATATGTTGTAACGTCAAATAAAAAAGCGAGTCCTTCTCTTTATTAGTCAACCGATTTCAACACTTCATAGCAGTGTCGGTGTTCGTTTTAGTAAAAAAAAAATAAAAAAATAAAAAAAGTTGTTAAAATAGATGAAGTTAGAATTTTTTCCCGTCCTAAAATTCCATTTTAAATTTGAAGCTTACGTTTACGCGAGCATTCCGCGTGAACGCTTGGGTGGTAAAGTTGTCCACTATACTCAGCCTGAACATGGGTCAAATGAACATGTGTAGCAAATTTCATGACCAACTCGGTCATCTTTTACTCAAGTTATCGTCATCTGTAGATTTCGTGACGGTGATTTTGGTCTTCTGGATTTACTCCCGGGCTCCATAACGTGCCATAAGGAACTTAGTTCCCAAACTTGAAAATGGTTCCGAGGATTTTAAATAACATAATTCTAAAATGTAGTTTATTTAAATATGATAAATTAGTCAATATACATATATTATTCATTATTAGTATTTATTATGGCTAACTTCATTTATGTTTGCTTACTAAAAAATAACATTACAAAAAACAACAAACGGTTTTTATCATTAAAAATAATTGCACTTTGTTTATCATCATTGTTACAAAAAAATGTTAGTTTTGAATCGCATTGAAACACTGACTACAACTTAAGTAACAAAATTCTGTATACTTATCATTAATATTGTTAATTATTATTATTATTACTGTGCAATATTGTTTATAATTATACAAACACTTAATTTTTATATTCTCTTATAAAGTATATATGATTATCGAAGCATTAATTATTTTTAATATATGGTGCTATTTTAATTATTATTTATTAAGCTCTGGCACGTTGAAACAAAGCTGGTGTAATATCTAAGGCTAGCTGGTTAAATCAATATGTTACAGTCATGCCTTCAGCTCTGCTGGAAACTGTGGCGGAATGTTTAAATATTNAGATGAAGTTAGAATTTTTTCCCGTCCTAAAATTCCATTTTAAATTTGAAGCTTACGTTTACGCGAGCGTTCCGCGTGAACGCTTGGGTGGTAAAGTTGTCCACTACACTCAGCCTGAACATGGGTCAAATGAACATGTGTAGCAAATTTCATGACCAACTCGGTAATCTTTTACTCAAGTTATCGTCATCTGCAGATTTCGTGACGGTGATTTTAGTCTTTTGGATTTACTCCCGGGCTCCATAACGTGCCATAAGGAACTTAGTTCCCAAACTTGAAAACGGTTCCGAGGATTTTAAATAACATAATTCTAAAATGTAGTTTATTTAAATATGATAAATTAGTCAATATACATATATTATTCATTATTAGAGGTCGACCAAGAAGTCATGAACACGGTAGAAACTGAAAGCTTAGCTTCGTTTAAAGTCGGAACTTCCGAGTATTGCCGAAGTCAGTNCAACCCTTTTTTTTAAAAAAAAAGTAGATTTATAGCCTGCATATTTAATATTATTCGGCGAAAAAGACCACTTTTAAACTAATATTTATAATACTTCAATTTTTTTAGTTATAAACAAAACCATTCATTTTATGAATTGTTATTTTACCATTAGTTTATTAAGCTTAACCATTCCCTCAATTATTTATCAAAACAATTTACTTCCGCGTTCACAGAAGGTAGCGGAAGCTATGTGATCGTTCTGAAGAACGAAAATGTTTTTATCATAATATTAACTATTATTAATCTATCATAAACTTAGTATGTAAAGAGAGAAATGATTGTGGCGGGAAGAAAATTTGATTTGGATGGATTTATAATTTTTTTTTAGTCCAAGAAAGTGATTTTAAGAAATGTCTGTCTGTCGTCTGTGCAATCTCGTGGAGCCTAAACTGCTGGGCTAATGTCGAATAAATTTGGCTTACACGTTTAGAAAAATAATTTCCCGAAGGGAAATCGAGAATTTGATTTTAGCTTCAAATTTGTGGAGGGGGCTACACCCTTAAAAACTCTGAATAAAGTTTGATAAAAAAAAAATCGAAAATTTAGCCCATTTTAATAAGAATTCAATTATAGCTGCTTTCATATATGTATTGAAAACGAACTAAATACTGTATCTCTCCATCTAATCGCTCTGTATCGTATTAAACAAATCTTCGTTACAAACAAACACCTGAGGTATGTGTTTCTAGTTTAGTTCAGAAATCATAAAGAAATGCAAGAGCCTGTAAACAACATACCCACACCCACGCTGAATTTTATGTACTTTATAATTTACAGGGCTTCCTCCATTTATCAGCGGCTGCCCGTAATTTAATTCTTCCAACAGCGGTCTTCCCCATCTCCATCTTGAAGGTTCCGCTCCCTCGTTGATCATGCACGCCTCCCGTCCAGATCGCTCTGCAAAATCCTCTCTTCCTCCTGTTGGGCGGTGGCCATCCTAGTTGGCTTCTCTCCCATCCTCCTCAAGTAGCCATCACTAGAAGGCTTCTCTCCCATCCTCCTCAAGTGGCCATCGGAGTGCTCGCTCCTCAATTCTTTCTATCATCTTTCCCCACCCTTTCCAACCTGGATATTAGTGCTCTTCTTCTGAAGTGAAATATCTACTATAAATGTTATAGCTGAAAGCATTAAAAAGACTGTTAAGGAGTCAAATAATACATACTAATATACATAGTGGGCCGTGTTAATATAATCTTGGTTTTATCATTTAAATTATTCTATAATTATCTTTACACATGAAATGAGGAACTAAATGGATCCATCGATAATGTAATGGTCTTTAAAGCAAATAGTTGTCAAATCATTCACAGAATGAATGTATTATTATGTTCTATTTTACCGCCACCTATAAAACATGGAAATAGTTAACCACAGGAGTCTAATAATAAGCTAACTCACCTTGTTATCAATATTGAGATACAAATTCTAACACCCACCGTGTGTGGAAGTCACCCTCACAATATCCTTCTACATATATTCCTAATTAGAGCCTGATATTAAAAGTTGTTTTATCTGTACATACATTCTTACTTAAAATTTAAAATAGTTCAACATGTTTAATATTTGGTTTTTTCGTGGTGTTAACTAGTACAGTGTTTTTTTTTTTTTTTTTTAGCTTATATGTCTACATTTATGCCCGATTTACACCCTAAAAACTTATAGTACATTATGTATTGTAATAAACCAAGACTTGTGTTACAACTGAGTTTATTTACAATCTAAACGTCACAACTTGTCATGTGTCAAAGCATAACATAAATAAATCATAATATTTAATACCCTACATTCCCCCCCCCCCTCCTATTTGAGCTTTTCGAGACCATAAGTGGTCCTCATGCTTCCGCCTGATAATTCCTTCAATTTCTACTTCATATGAAAGCTGTCCGTTCTTTTTGTGGATTACCCCTTCTTTCCATGTCTTCTCGCCTTCCAACACCCAAACCATTTCTCCTTCTTGGAAACTTTTCTCTTTTGCTTTTCTGTCGGATACACCTCTATCCACTTTGTAAAAGCGTCGACAATTATTAACCAATATCTTCTCTGGAATGGCCCCATGTAATCCAGATGTAATCGTGACCATGCCTCGTTTGGAGGTGTCCATGAACAGAGTGGTGTTTCTGGAGTCCTATGTCTAATTTTCTGACATTCAGAACAACCTTTTACATATTCTTCATTTGTCTATCGAGTCCTGGCCACCATATTAACAATCGAGCTAATGACTTCATAGCGTTGCTCCCTGGATGTCCCTCGTGTAGAGTTTTTAACGCTACCTGCCGTAGCCTAGCTGGAATTATAATTCGACCGTGCCATAGTAAATAACCGTGTTCGTGAGAGAGTTCGTCTTTTTTGTCGAAGTATGGTAGTAGTTCAGTCTCTATGTTTTCTTTTCTTGGCCAGCCTAGTTCGTTATACTTAATTAGTCTCTGTATTACCCTGTCTTCTAACAATCTTTTTTGTAACAACTGTTTGGTGATGGCTAATTCAGCTAATCGTAAATGTAGTATATGAGAATTCTTTACTGATCCTAACTTTTCTATCTTCTCTAGGTGTATCGATGGTAAAGGAAGTCTTGATAACGCATCCGCGGGACCATTCTTAGATCCTGGCGTATATTGTATGGTGTAGTTGTAATTACTTAAATATATCGCCCAATGTGTCAATCTATTAGCAGCTGTTCTTGGGAGTTCCACGTTTTCTCCAAAAATTCTCTCAAGTGGCTTGTGGTCTGTTTTTAACACAAATTTATTTCCAAATAAATACTGCTGAAATTTACTTACTCCAAATATTATTGCTAGTGCTTCTTTGTCGATTGCCGCGTGTTTCTTTTCTGAGTCCTTCAATGATCCGGATGCGTAGCCGATAGGAGCAGTCGAACCATTTGGCAGAAGGTGAAATAACACAGCTCCAATACCAACATCACTGGCGTCTGCAGACAGTATTAACGGTATATCTGGATTGAAATGGACTAAGGTCTTTGATGATGTCAGAATATTTTTTAAACGTTAAAAAATTTTGTTATCTTCTTCTGTCCAGTTCCAGGTCACATATTTCTTTGTTAAGCAATGGAGGGGAGCACAAATACTTTGTAAATTTTGTATGAATCTACCATAATAGTTGATTGAACCCAAGAAAGCTCTAAGCTGTGTCACATTAGTTGGTCTCGGTAATTTTTTCATCGCCTCTTAATTTTTCTGATGTCGGATATATCCCTTCCTTGTCAATCCGGTGCCCCAAATATGTTATCGAATCCTGTAACCATTTGCATTTTTCTTTGTTTACTTTCATTCCTGCCTTTTCTAAACGTTGTAGGACTTCATCAAGTCTAGAAAGATGTTGTTTTGCTGTTATTCCTGTAACTACCACGTCATCTAAATAACATGCCACCCCCTCCAAGTCTCCCAGTAAACTATCCATAAATCTCTGAAAAATAGCT
The DNA here is from genome assembly GCA_001010745.2 of Gerris buenoi. Classification (NCBI taxonomy): domain Eukaryota; kingdom Metazoa; phylum Arthropoda; class Insecta; order Hemiptera; family Gerridae; genus Gerris; species Gerris buenoi. Next base: position 955,343 of record KZ651054.1, on the reverse strand, counting down.
GGTGCTGAAGAGACACCAAAGGGTAACCGTTTGTAAACAAAATAACCTTTATGAGTTGTAATAACAAAATACTTTTCACAATCTGGGTGTATTTGAATCTGGAGGTATGCGTCTCTAAGGTCTATAGCAGTAAACTTAGTCCCACCGCTTAGTTTAGATGCTACCTCTTCAAACCGGGGTAGCGGGTGTCGGTCATGGGCAATATATTTGTTTAATGTTACCTTAAAATCTGCGCAAAGTCTCACCTTGCCGTTTGTTTTAATTGCAACTACAATGGGTGATGCCCACTCAATTGGTGTTTCGGCCGGATTAATAGGTTTAATAATACCTTCTTTCTGCAATCGCTCCAATTCCTCTTCAACCTGTGGACGAAGGGCAAATGGTACCTGTCGTGGCCTGAATATTCTCGGATTAGTTTCGTCCGTTAAATTAATCCTTGCATGAAAATATTTCACTTTTCCAGTCCCTTCGGAAAATACAACCTTGTGATGTCGAAATATTTTGTTTAAATCGTCATCATTCTTCATTCTATTAGTGTTGTTTTTGTTCACATGACAAACTGTTACATTATCCGGAAAAGAAAGATTAAAAGCCGTGATCCAATCAAGTCCAAATAATGGACTATCATTACCTCCAACAACATACAGAGGAAGCTTTTTTGTTTGACCTAGCATTTCAACGTTTACCTTAGTTTTTCCTAATGTTTGTATTGGCATCTGTGTATATGCGTATAAGGTTCGACAGTTTTTTAGTTCAGGCGATCCTATTTTTTTCCATGTTTCCTCTGAAACAATCGTGTGCGATGCTCCGGAGTCATAGAGCAGTTTCAAAATTATTATTCAGTTTCAAAATTATTAATAGTAACTTTTATCACCGCCTTGGTTCCTCGTTTTACGGCCTTTATTGCTCTAGCATCTGAATCTTTGCCCTCAGATGAACTAGAATCGTCGTGATTTACCCTTCTTGTTTTGAAAGTCTTGCTTTTGTCATCCTGAATAATCTCTGCTCGCCCGGATTTCACGCAGACCGTTGCAAAATGCCCAATAATGTTACAAGCTAAGCAAGTTGAATAGGACGCTGGGCATCGTGCTCCTTCTTTATGTTTACTAAATCCACATTTCAAACAGTCTTTATTTTTATTTAGTTTCCTTTTATGTTTAAGTGTCAATTTTTTCCCCTGGCCTAACCGTTTGTCTAATTGGTTTAGTACTACTCTCTGAACTTTGTTCGACGGCCTACTTTCTTGTCGAACTGTGTTTTGATGTATTGTTGCCTGTTCTAGAATCAATGTGGTTGCCTGGACATCAGCTAGTGTTGACCGATTGGTTGGGTGCCTTTTAATAAGATCTCTTTGCCATTCATCACAATTTATGCCTAGAACAAGCTGGTCCCTCATTCTTTCGTCAAGTGAGTTCCCGAACTCACACTGACCGGCAACACCTCTTAAGGCCGCTATGAATTCCATCACCGACATCTCTTCTTGTCTAAAGAGTCTGCCGAATTTAACCCTTTCAGCGAGAGTACAAATAGTTTTAGTGTAAAATGATCTTAATATACCTTTTATATCTCCGTACGAGAAGTCCATTACATCCTCCGGGTAGCAATGGTCCACAACTATTTAAAAAGGTGCCGGTCCTACTCTGGATAACAGTAGAGTCTTCCGAATTCTTTCTGTATTTTCGTCGTTTGATTCTAGCAATCTATATAAGGAAAGTTCCATCTCAAATCGCTGGATGTAGTATCTCCAGGATTCATTTTCAGCGTCATAAGATGGAAATTTAAATCCTAAGAGATCCACCGTAGAACTCGGTTCCACTGTGTCAAAACATAACATAAATAAATCATAATATTAAATACCCTACATTTATCATCAGGCAAAACGTGTCAAATAAGTTTTATAGGTGCAGACAGCGTTCGAAGAAGCCTTCCTACTTATCGTCCAATATTCATTCCGTCGCCTCATGTTTTAACTTGTATCCTTAATTTGAGAAAGCGTTGACCGATTAAGTTGAATTTTGGTATGAATGTTCCTTTATCAATACTCAGGTCAGGTACGTATGGAGTCCTCATAAGTCATCACGTTCACACTCAATACTCTTTAAAACGTGAATCTAAAGATAAATTCAACAAATGACAGGTTGTTTCGACTGAGATTTTGCGGTACCACTTTATAATTATGACTAGAAGAGGTTAATCAAAAGTAACTCAACAGTATTGTCACCAAAATTTTTACGGCAAGGTCTAGTGAAGTCATCCCTACAAATTGAATGTCACATCTTACGTCAATCGTCCAGAAGTGTTATTCTTTTTGTACCTTGATTTCTGAGTATCATATAAATCTGTCCCGTTTAAATAAGGTTTATAATTATAAAGTTATAGTAGGGGATATTCTCGTATTGCCAAAATAATAGGATATTTAGAGTTTTAAAAAGTTTATTTTATGTAGGTACTTATTATGTATGCACCTTAACTCTAGAAGGGTTGTAGACTGACTGATTTATCGAGCTAGAATTAGAGGAATATGGTGGGGGGCAGAATTTAAGACCGACCCTACTCTATACAAAATAATTTCCTATTGCAAAAAAGCTCAAACAGTTATTAATAAAAAACCCTTAATAAAAACTTAATTTTTAGGAATTTTTTTTGTTTTAAAAACTCTTTTTTTCCCCCACATACTAAACATTTTATGCGTGTTAATTTTAACATTTTTTTTTTCTTCATTAAATACTTCCTTCGAATTATAAATAAATCAATTACATCTTAAGTTTAGTCTAGATAAATTGACAAATAATATATGACACTTTATATATGAAGTACCTATCCCTAAGTCGGTCATAAACGAGAGTTAGTGCGTTGAAAGCATGGGAAAAACTAGCATAAGAGTTGGGGAGCCAATGAGAGCTCGAGATTTTCCCGGACAAAAGGTCAGGCCAACTAGGCAAAGAGAAATGTCTCTAGTGGAGCGGAGAGGCCTCCTAACCACAGACCTAGTGTTCCCGCTCTGTCAAAGCACTAACTCTCGTTTGGGACAGGCTGTATTATAGAGATTGGACTTTTATATTCAAGGTAATTTTAGTGTAGATATTACGCTTTTTAATTAGTCCTGGAGTTATTAAAGTTAACGTTATACTAACTAATTTAAACTTTAATTTTTACTTAACTTAAACATCCCGTTAAAGGATCTAGGACTTGAACTAGTCCTCTATACAATGATATCTAGTTATAGATATAAAATAGAAACTTATTTCTTTAACAGAATTTCCAGATCGGTAAAAGAAAACCGTGGCTGTTGAATATGACACGCCTGAGTTAGATTGCATGATAGTGCTGTTGAATGAGGGTACGTGAGACCCGCTTGAAGACCTAGATGTAATCATCCATTTCTTTATCTTTTCCTCTGTCTCTTCTCTAGTCTTTCGAACACACACGTTATTTTCATTGAATGTGTATTTTTATTTCGTCCGATATTTTTGTGCTAGACATAAAAGTTTGATCGTTTCTTTTTTCCTTTCCTGAGAGTTTGCCTGTATTTTGCCTCCGAGCTTACCGAAGGTAACGGAAACTATGTAGTGTAGTTCTAAAGAACAACTTCGTATGTCTTGTCTACGAATTATCGTATCTTGGGCGTTTAACATTTCTGCGTCCCAATACCTTAAAATTCATTCGTCCGATTTGAATGAAATGTGGATGGTAGGTTATTATTAGCCCATTGTTGGTTCCATATTAATCTAAACCATCTGCGCCCGGTTTTTTCTTCCACGTGTGCACATACTTACATTTAATTACCCCTACATATTTAATAGTAGTACTCATCTGACCTTTATGAAATTTGGATGGTAAGTCGAAAGTCATCCGCAGATAGCTCCAGCTTAATTAAACCGTCTCTGCTCATTAAATTTTGCTGAATTGGTACTTTTAAGCGTTTATAGTATGGTCCAAACGATCCTATGACAATACCAAGTAAGTACTGGTTTGTATTTTATGCGAAGTTATGTCAATCGTCACACATGTCAACTGGTAGGTTCCCTAACTGCTTGGTTTCCTTGAATGTTTTAATACGATTCTACTAATAGTCCTATACCCGTTCCAACCTGACATGATTTTATTACAGTACAATGTTAACGTATGCTTATAAAACCTGTACTAAACGATTCCCGAGTGATCCGCGGGACGATTCAAAGGGCAAAATAGGAGGGTTGGAACAAACCTATCGTGTCTTGTGTCACCTATGTGCCCAACTGCACACCTTAACTTTGTTTTAACCAGGGGAAAGAGGGACTATTTTTCCATTCTTAGTCTCTGTCTTCTTCAGTTGGTCTCATTGCTCGCTTTTGGACTAAACCTCTCCAGCCTGCTTCTCCATCTGTCTTTCTTTACAGTTTTTTTCTCCAGCATTTGTTTAGTCTTTACGAACTTTTAAAAAGGAACACTCTAAATCTAAACCTACTTTTAGACTAAAGCCTCGTCCAGACTGCCAAACCGAACATACGAAACAAGCATTCCCAGTCAGAGATGCGCAGACGTACTTTAGACTGAGCATGTGCAGAGACTATTGCTCGGCTCGTTTACTCTGTTCGGTTCGGCAGTCTGGAAGAGGCTTAAGATTTATTGCTGGTGTTAATATTTACAAATGAAGCTCTAGTAAAGTACCTAAGTATTAAATTTGGTTATTTAATTCTTTGTTAGTTTACAATTGAGTGATTGATGAAGTTGATGTAAACAATAGAAAAACATAATGGCGTAGAATAATTGTTATAGTAGAGGTGTTACAAAAGGTGTAAATGATGATTTTATCACTTTCGCAATTCGAGAGAACAATCAAAGGTTGAAAATAGAAATCAATTCTGAGAAGTGGGGAATTTTTTTCAGTGAAGTAGTTTTGTAATTCTAAATAGATATCTCTTGTAATTACTGGGTTCCTCTTTGCCTTTGATTGTTATCCAATAAAGCCTTTGATGGACTTTAATAGGATGTTTTCTCTATTAATAGACCTTCTGTGAAGAGTCAATTTCAAATAGAAACCCTTTTTTAAAAAAATAAAAATACTTCAATGTAATGTAAATACTAGGTACGACCTAATTTATACTCTTAACTAGTACAGTTCTAGTTAAACCCCAAATAAAGTTTATTTTGAGTTGATTTCTCATTTCAGAGTATTTCCATTATTGGGTTTTATTTGACCTTTTTAAATTCAAACATTTTAATAGGAGAAATTCCATTAGTGGTGGTTTTGGTGCAGGGCTGTTGGTTTCATTATGATTGCCAATGAGGTCGGTAATACCTCGGGACTGTGGTTTCGCAGCTGAAATATTCCTCGGACCTCAATCGAATCTGTTTAACATCGCACTGAATAATAACGAAGCGTTAAATAGATGGAAACTGCTGATGACTAAATGCGAAGTGATTGTATAATTGTATAGTGGCATCAATCCCTCTTATCCATATATTTTCTCTAAATATACGACAACTACTTAATATTTATGATTTGATTTGGATTTTTTTACTTTTCCTCACCTTAAAGGAAAAGTATTGCGTTCACCCAAAACCCAGATTCCAACGTAATTATCAGTTTTGGGTATTTTAAGACGATTTAAGTTGTTTTTAGCTGGATGTCTAACTGTCTGTATATCTGTTTATTTGTCTGTCTTTCTATCCGTTTGTCTATCTGTCTGTGTCACGCATAACTTCCACAGTTTTTTAGCTATGCCGTTGAAACTTAGTACAAAAAGCAGTCCTTGCATGTAGTTGTGCTGTCCGAAAAACCATATTTTTTTTTACTTCATTAACCCATTTTGCCGCGTCATTAAAAATTGGTACATAGTAGTAGTAGTCTATTACTTCCTACCAGAACGGGTAGGACGAACCACTTGTTCGAACCTTGCAATTAGGCCATCTTTTTACGCCCCGTGGTAGAGAGTTCCAGCCACTTCACACATCATACATTGCATACGCTCATGATTTAGTGACGGCCGAGCATTAGACGTGGTAAGAAATTTAACCCACACGGGCAGGCTGGCTCTCGAAATTCGTACATAATCGACCAATTTTCTAAATAAGCTAAAAAATTGCGCCTATTGTTCCTCTTTATAAGAAAACTATTTCTACTTATTTTATTCTGATATCATATTGAAAATCCCGACCTTTCGAACCCATTACAGAAATCATTCTCAAGGGAGATATTCATAATGAGATTTACCTCGTCCGAGACTTTTCCGTGGTAAGGTTTCAACAAACAATCAGGTTTATTTATAACTTTCCAATCATACTTAAATAAAACAATCGCGATAAGAGACCACAATAAATGTATATATGTTGTCCTATAAGTAAAACACACTGTAAAAAGAATTCTTCTTCTTATTGCCATTTTATCTTTTTTCTATTTGGATTGAACGAAAAGTCAAGATTTTGTATGATAGCGTAGAACGTAGGAAATTATTGGACTAGAATAGAAAAGGATACTATAAAATCTCTTCCATTTACATAGAAAGCCGATAAAGAAGATATAGTTGGGTATTTCTTTGTTTCAAGTTTTTTGCTAGTTGACCAAAGAGATGGTCATCTTAATGGTTTTAGGAGAAGAAAAGGCTAAGACGTATTTATTTAATTTACATTGGACATCTGGTTTCTTGGAACATAGACATAACATTGAATAAACGCGGTTGAGTTAAAATTTATCTAAGCTTTATATAAAATCCTAAGACTCCCTGACTTAAGATAATTTGTTTCAATGAGCGCCCTGCTCATTTGCGGCTCAATTTATGCGGTCTCCTATATTTCTGCGGTTCAAAAAAATAAGCTTTCCTGCCCTTCGTCTTTATGTGTGCCCGAATTAATTGACAGACATAGCTTCAACGCGTTCATCTTAAAAGATAAAAGTATTTCGAAAAGCTTATGCCTAACGACCTAAACAGCAATAAAAGGATTTTTCAACATTCTACATCTTTAAGCAGAATTCATTTCAAAATATTTTTAACTTTCTACATGATTGCGTTTGAGCTAGGTGTTGATTATGACTCTTAAGAGTTGAAAATAGAAGCATTTAATTTTTTGTTCAACTGAAATTTGTTGATCTATTTTCAATTAGTTTGTTTCATTTCAATGTTACAGCACGAAATAAATTATAAAAATATATTTATAAAAACTACCCAGACAGATAAAATAACGAACGTCTTATTTTGACATTTTCATGTCAAAATAACTTGACTTTGGCACATAAACTCGAAAAGCGTTACAAAAAAACAGCTCCAAAAAGCGTTACACACGTAACAGGAGGTTAGGAAGGGGCAGGAGGCAATACGTATGAATAGTTTTTTCTAGAGTAGAGGTTGTAGAGAGAACCTTCCCACCACAGGCTCGCCATCTAAGTGGCTACTACTTCGCCTTGCGCGTAACTGGCTCTGCACCCCGACTTCCGCTCCAGCAGTCGCTCGTACGCCCCAGCGACACCCCCTCCCCCCCCC
>KZ651054.1:936870-947855 GCA_001010745.2 Gerris buenoi | reverse complement strand
CCCTTCAAGGATCTTGACTCTTGATAATACTCAATACTTTACTATTACCTCCCCCCCCCCTCAACTACAACTTCTGTTCTACTGCTTGGATTTGCACCGGACAAACGCCATAACCCTTAGAATTGTATTCCAAATAAACCTACATACATAGAATTTATTTATTTACTTTATTAATATAATAATTTTTTGCATTTATTATAAAAATATGGGTGAAGTGAGATCAATTAAATAAGAGAATTCACTATTTAGTGAATTAAAACCTTAACACTTGGTTATAATGCATATCTAAATATATTAATTTATTAAAAATATCATGTTTTAAATATTCAGATTTCAGTGTAATGTTCTACGGTTTTTTTTTTTTAATATAACGTGGAAGATCGTTTCATTAATTGGAAAATGCGTAAATAAATAATAATTGTGATGTATTTTTGGATACTCTTAAATCAAATTATTTCGATTGCTGGATGAATGCGTTTTTTTAAATATTTTTTTATGAATTTGTAAAGGCTGTAGACTTTTTTTCGTTTGTGTTATACTTTGAGTGGGCTAGCGTCATATTTTATCCATTAGCTTTTTGACAACTGAGAGTAAAGGAGGGTTTCAGTCTGGGGATCAAAGTATCGCAAGGGTTGTAAAATGAGTGTGAGCTGAGGATAAAAAAAGAGACGAGATTCTCTTCCAAGAGTCCACTTGCTAGTGGGCAAAGCTTTGATTCAGGTGATCCATAGTAGAAAATATCTGAGAACCCATCATTCCGTTTCTTTCATCTATATTTTTCAACTAAGAGTACCTTTTCTTCCAACCAACAATTTCTTCCTTATTTTATTTTATTATTTATTTTTTTATTTTTTCTCAAGATCTAAATTTTTCTGTGGAGATTTTAAAGAGAAGATTTGAATTACGAGAAATGGCGTAGTGAGTTTTATTTTGCCCTTAGTGATTATTTTCCTTATAGTTGTACACTTAAAAAAAAATCGAGAGAAAGAAAAATACCTTACTGACTTTTTCAAGTAATTTTTCTCTCGCTTTGTTACACAAACTTACTTTGAACTTGACTCCTTTCAATTTTAACTTCAATAAATAAATGAAAAAGAAAAGAAAAAAAAATACTTCAAACAAAATAATTTTTCATTTTATTAAAATCAGTTAAAAAATAATCAGACAGTGAATTTTTTTTTAAAAGTTTTTCCCCCTTTTTACCGTTTAATTTGTTGTTTGCTTGTTATTCAATGTCAATTTTAATGTTAAATAAATGACACTCGTTTAAAAATATAAGTGCTTATTGTAAAAAAGAAAAATGCATTTAAGAAAGTTAATATAACCTGAGTATGTTGTACACCATTAAGAATATAGAGAAGTACAAATTATAAATGTTGACTATAAACTAAGAATTAATTACTTGGTTGAGTACTTATAAGACTATAATTATTTAAGAATTTTAGTTCCAATATTTTCCTATTAAACCATTGAAATTTTCATAACATTTACATATAGTCCAGTTAACATAGGAAAAATTTCGGAACTAAATCGGAGTTGTGATATTAAGGTTAACATAACTGGTAGTCGTAATGGTAATTTATTACTTTAGCACCCCTCTATATCCCTTTGTGTTAATAGTTACTTAGACAAAGGAACATACACAGAGTAGCATATAGCATATTCCTTAGTCTTAAATGCTATTAAGACGAAGAGATAGTTATTCAAATGGACCTTGGGATAAAGGAATATCTCACTTGTGTAAATAATTGTGATCATATTATCCCTTAGTCTGATCAACTATTAAAATAAAGGAGTATTAAATATAAAACTGCCCAAGGAGTACCAATGTCGGGGGGGAGACAAACACACAAACGTTTGAGGCTTTTTTAGGGTAGAAGATTGTTTAGAACCAAGGGGGGTGCTAAACTAAAAAAGTGCCACCGTTATTTTTGACGATATCTATAAAAATGTTAGATTTACCAAAAAAAAAGTCATCCTAACCAAAATTAAAGGTTTAGAGCCATCTCTAAGGCCGAGATTTAGAGCCATCTCTAACCGCGCTTTAGGAAATTTCTCTGGCACGTAAAATATTAATTAGCCAATTTCTTGATATCTCTTGTGTTTTTCGAGGTATTTGCTTATAAATCGCGGTTTTTCCACGGCACAGTGTTCAGCTACTACTACTTCAGTACTACTACTCAACTACTTCAGCTACTACTACTCAACTACTTCAGTCTTTCTTAACATTCTTAAACAAATTGATTTAATTCTTTGCTATTTCACTAAATAAAACAGTTATTATTTTCAAGATGGTGACCAAAGCTCCCTTCAAAACATTTAGTACTTTCAATTTAGTTGATTTTAAGGCTTCAATTAACAACTGTGCCAAATATCAAAACATTCCGATTTAGTTCCTTCATAGGCCAAAATCAGCTCCGTTTATTTTGATAACGAAGCTCGATACACCCTTTTGGCATTTATGATAACGATCCCGTAGATTTATACTGATAGGTTTAACAATAACAATAGTTTGAGTTGTTTTTTACTACTTTCCTGTAATTGCTGAAAAGAAAATTTCCAGTATTTAATAACGAACAGTTTCGTATGTTTAGTTACCAAAACATCCTTTTGGGATTCTAGTACTAGAAACTAGAAACACTATAACCCACTAAAGGCCCCATACACGGTCAAAATGTTTGCGCAAACATAAAGTTTGCGCAAACATAAAGTTTGTGCAAACATTTTGACCGTGTATGGGGCTGTTTGATGTTTGCGCAAACATGATGTTTGACGTGTATGGCCTAAATTTGCCCGACATTGCCGACATCTGGTTTGCGCAAAATGTTTAATCGTGTATGGGGGCCTTATAGACCTATAAGGCACAAATATGGGACAAATATGGTGAACAATGAAATCTAAATCCTTTATCTAGAATTATAAAAAATACGACACCTCTAACATCAATAATATAACTAATTAATAGCATTCATTATCATGCGTAAACTAGAAAATCTGATTTTCTTTCTTTTTACACTTCGAAGTTAATGAAAACAGTGTTGCTTCTAACCTGTTTAATTAAAGAGTCTAACTCAAGAGTTAAATAGAGGCGAAGTAGAAAAAAGCCTTAGGCCATTCTAATAAATTTCTTAGCTTTATTTGAACGTTTAATCTTTTTGTTTAGTTCCATCATTTGTATGTGTTAGTTTAATTGCGTGATGAAAGTCAGTTTAACTCGAATATAATGCAAAAAAAAAAAAAAACTATAATTTTTTCCTTTTTGTTTTATTTATAAGCCTTTTCTTTCTGAAGATAAAATAAATGAAATAAGAAAAATCATATTTCTCTTAGAAGATTTTACGTTGATTAGAAGTGCGTGTGTTTATAAATTCATTGTTACACACTTTGTAAAAAGCTCGAAGGTTAGAAAGGCGAATTGTTTGTACGCGTAAAGAGTAATTATAGGGTTTTGAAATTGACCTTGGTCGACTTGTTTCAAGGTCGAAGTACAACAACCCCGTGATATCCCTTCACTTAATTTAACTTGAAAATTCCCTTTACATGCCTAAGACGGTTAATCAATAGTTGCGTGGTGGAATTTATAACATGTCTGCTTGAAAGGGTTAAAAAAAAAACAGACTTTTTGAGATCTCTGAATAGATATTCTTTATGTATTATCTACTCAATCGGCTAAGTAGGTCATATAAATTATTGCCGAGTATTTCTTTTGATTTTTTTTATTTAAAGTAGGAAGCCCTATTTCCTGTTAGCTTCCCTCGTCAACCTGAGAAAAGTGGACAGCCGCTGTATGGCTGTATCGGGACCCTTTGTAGAGTTGTAGGTTATTACATTGTGCTTATGTGTTTGATATATTATGGAATTTATAAATTGCCCTTTTAATTTGATAAATCAGAAAGTACGAGAATTGTTCAATAACGCTCAAAAATAAAAAAATAAAAATAATTCAGTATAACGAATTAGCTGTCACATTCTTCATTCTCCATTATTTTATGCAGTCCCCTTTAATTTTCAATTTAAGAGATTTCTATTTAAGGTCTTGAGGGGTATAATAAAAACCAACTACGTTTTTTTTGCAATATTTCGTCCTTACGTTAGGACATTTTCAAGCATTATACTTATTTCCATTGTGCAAGAATTAAATTTATTTGTCAAGTACTCAATTAAAAAGTGATATTTCCATATCCCACTTCTTAATTCCGTCATTCTTAAAAAAGAAATTCCATAAAGTAAATTCAATTAAAATTCATTTCTCACACACACAGAGTCATAACATAAGATATACATGAGTGATGAGCAAGGATTGAACTATGACTCTAATCTCTCGAAATCTCTTAAATCTTCATTCTCCTTATAAAATTATAATAATTAACTTCATAGTAAATACTTTGACTTTGTATACTTCGAAAAAAAAATACCATAAAATAAATTGTTAGCACAATATTAATTAATTTAATCCCTTTTCGCCAATTTCATTGTACTCTATTCTTTTTTAGCTCACAGTTTAATTATTCTTACATTTAATTTTGACTTTAAATTCATAATTAATAATTATAAAACCTTTATTAATTAAAATTTATTAATGAAATTAAATTCATAATATACAGAGATAAATTGTAATAGTTCTTAAGAGTAAGTGATGAATGTCAGTATAATAAATATTTTATCTCTATTTCTTGTAATTTTATTTCGCACTTACGCTACTTAACTGACATTCCTATTTTTTATTTTTTTTATTTTTTTTTAGTTTTAACAATGAAATTAAAAATGCATATTTTACGTTTTGGTATTATTCATACTACGGAAAGATTAAATTTTAATTTAAATCAAATTATATTTATTATTTACTACGGGAAACAGACAGTGAAAAATAGACTCCAGCGCCGGGATTTGAACCACGGGCCTCTATAATTCCAGTATAGCGCTCTGCCATCTAAGCTACGCAGGAGAATGATTTTCTCTGACGTTAATGATACCTTGACCCGAATTATTAAGCTGTCAATTTTTCCACAAGTCTGAGAAGTCAACTTTAATGACATNTCTATATTTCCAGTATAGCGCTCTGCCATCTAAGCTACGCAGGAGAATGATTTTCTCTGACGTTAATGATACCTTGACCCGAATTATTAAGCTGTCAATTTTTCCACAAGTCTGAGAAGTCAACTTTAATGACATAGAACTAGACCAAAAAATAACGCTTATAATTATAAAGTACCCAATTAGTACCTGTACAATCAATTAGAAATTCATATTTTACGTTTTTGGTAGAATTCATACTATACGGAAAGATTCAATTTGAATTTAAATCAAATTATAATTATTATTTACTACGGGAAACAGACAGAGAAAAATAGACTCCAGCGCCGGGATTTGAACCACGGGCCTCTATATATTCAATGAAATTAACTTATTCTGCAAAATATCATTTATTGTTTGGTTAGTTGTTAATTTTTTTAAAACGCTTTAATATAATTCTTAGCGCCAGTAGGCGATATTTTAGACTCCCTCACGTATAAATTTGTTCGAGGAAATTTAATTATGTCAATTATGTTTTAGAGTTTTTAAGTGTTAAGGCAAATATTTTACTAATAATCACCAAAATATTTTTAAAAAATTTCTAATGTGAGATAAATATTATAATGATAAATTTATATCTGAAGGTTTGAATTAATTGATTTCGAAGTACAGATATATTTAGAAGTAATTTTATCAGCACACATTATTGTCCGGACGGATTCATTAAGGTGGCAACACATGCTCAAGCATACTTATCAAGAATGCACTTATTGACATCGCCTCCACACGGTACAAGCATGCTTTCACAAGCGTCAGTTTGTGTTACAAAATTTCGAGTTTGTGTTACAAAGTTTCGGCTGCTTTTGTTCTTGTATCCAAAAGAAAAAGAAAAAAAAGTCCATATTGCTTTTACATATCGCATGCAGCATCCCTTTTGCCCTTACCGTGATAATCTTTCGATTTTACATGACATAGACACACACGAATAAAGACTTCCAATAAACTTTTAGTTCACACAAACTTTCTTTTCGTCCATGGTGACAATAAGAATTAAACATAATCAGATTTAAAATCCGTACACAACATAATGAACTCAACTCCAGACTGATAGGTTTGCATGACCTTGTTACACACGTTCAATCCATCACGTGCAAGCAGAGCTTGTACAAGCATGCATCATGAAATTTCAATCAAGCCTCAATCTTCTTGTACAATCATAAGGCTTGCACAAAACTATCCTACTGACGTTCAAGCATGCTTGCACAATCACGATTGTACAAGTATGCTTGAGCGTGTTGCCACCTTTCCTCTTCTACTTGACTAGTGTTACAGGGGATTTAATTGGTAATTAATTTGGTTGAGATTAATGGTTTAAACTCGTCTCTAGATCTTAGATTAGTCTTCTTAAACTCTATGGCAGAGAAACATTTACCTACTGGTAAGGGCAAGCCCTCTTGAGTTAAATTTTCTTCTCTAACATCTGAAAAGCTAAAACCCTTTTCTTCTTAACTGGTACTCAAGTATTCGTCTCTTGACCTTCAAGCCACCGTCTTTTTGTACCGTGCATTGTTGTTGTAATAACAACATTTTTCAGTTGAAGTGTTTTGTCCATTAATATTTAACCTAATTTCTACTGTTACTATACTCGCTGGTAAGAATGATAGCTTTCGGTTAGCCCAAAGGACCAAATTAACTTGATTAAAAATAGGTTATATTGGTTCCTAACATTCCGAATGTATCGGAAGCATTGTGTTCATTCTGAAGAACGAAATGTTTTATGCCTCCGAATTAGAGAAAGTTTTACTTGACAGACATTCGTTTCAGACAACTCACAATATTCATGGTCTCGTGTCTGTCTGTGACTCACCATAATATCTTAAACACTATTTGTCCGATTTTGATGAAATTTGGATGTTAGGTCTTAATTAGCCCATTGTTGGTTCCATATTAATTTCAACCTTCTTCATTAGTTTCACTTCCGCATGCGCACAAACTATTTTTATTATCATCTATTGTCTTTAACAGTACTCATCCGGATTTTAAAAACAATCGGGGCCATTTGATATTTAATGAAAATAAATAATATTCCATTGGGAATCTTGATTTATTTAATCTATATTTATCGATATCTATCTAATATTTATATTTACAATGTCAGCAGTATACCCTCAGGTATAATTAGTCTCAGATTTCTTTTGATGCCTACAGTTTGGCCTTATCTTCACAGGTTATTTTTTAGTTTTAGTTAAATTCAATCTATTTAAAAATTCCTAACAGATCTTGATTCAAGGTATGTAACAGCTTTGTACTGTATTTTTATTGTGTCAATACTTATAAAACATCCGCATTACTTTATTTTAGTACTGCGCTAGTACAATCGTTATTAAATTTACTGCCTGTTTGTCTTATGTGAGAAAAATTTTAATAGAAATAACATTTTTACCTTAGCACCTTCATTTTAAGTTTGCCTCTAAATTTTATTTCTTTTTTTTTAATTTTACAGATGAGTGGAAATAAATAAATAAATATAGATTTTTTTTATTTAACTTTTTTTTCTCAAGGTTTTTTGAAAAAAAAAAAAACAAGGAAGGAATAAAATGAGAAAAAAATAAAAATAAAAATGAAGAGAAAAAGAGAAAGAAATGAGAAAATTCCAGAATTATCCTTGTGGAATTGTGTAACTCGGTGGGAAGTTAAGGTAGTGAGGAAAAGGGAGCTCTGGGTAATAATGTAGAAATCAAAAGGGTAAGAAGGGAAAGCTCGTCTAATACGTGAGCAGAGTTGATAAGGACTGATAAGGAAACAAGGAGTAACGTTAGTTCTGCACTCTAGCGGTTTAATCCTTAACAACCATCCAATATGTCGGTCTAATACTCTAACACTAGCTCCCTTTACTTCTTGATTACAAACAGCACGTCGCTTAATTACACCAGTAAACCGCTTCCTCTAATTAAGCAAAATGAAAATTAGATCAAATTGAATCTTTTTTAAAAAAAAAAATAAATAAATAATAACAATTAAAAGAATAAAAATTAAATTTATGATTTAAAACTCTTCAAATAAACACAATTAAATTAATTATGACACCGCTTTTATAATAATTAAACAAAATACTTAGTAAAAGTCTTTTTTTAAGATAAAATTGTAATAGTCCAGGAGATAGCGTGCAAAAAAGTGTCTGACTAACATCAAGTTTTTGGTAGTCTTCATACTACGGAAAGATTAAATATCAATTTAAATCAAATTATAATCATTATTAACAATGGGAGAAAGACAGAGAAAAATAGGCTCCAGCGCCGGGACTCGAACCCGGTCCTTCCGCATTTGCAGATGCTCTTTAACCAACTAAGCTACGCGGGAGAATGGTTTTTCTCTGCCGTAACTGATAACTATTCCCCAAATCCAAGCTTTCAATGTTCATATTATATTTAGCAAGTCAATTTATGACATTAGAACTAAATCGAGAATTAACGCTTATGATTATAAAGTACTCAATTAGTACCTGTACCTTGTACAATTAATTCGAAATTCAATTTTTTAGGTTTTTGGTAGTCTTCATAGTACGGAAAGTTTAAATATCAATTTAAATCAAGTTATAATCATTATTAACAATGGGAGACATATACGGAAGGCCCGGGTTCGAGTCCCGGCGCTGGAGTCTATTTTTCTCTGTCTGTCTCATTCTCATTGTTAATAATGATTATAATTTGATTTAAATCAACATATCTGTTAACCACGATATACCACCATATCTTAAACAAATCCTGCCAAGTACTTGCCAAAAAGCTACTAAAAGGGTTCCTTCGGTCATACAATTTCATATTTCCTAAATTAATTATATATTTTTTTACTACGTTTTTATTAACTTGGTTTCTTGTTTGTTTGTTTGTTTGTTTGTTTGTCCGGTACAAATCTGGCAATCGTTTTTTAACTAACTTCCCAAATAGCTAGACATTTGAAACTTTTAGAGTAGCTCAGAACACGATGACAATGCACTATTTTAACACTTTTAGCCATCTTTCAGCAAAATTTAATTCGTTTTAGCAAATTTTGCTGTATGGAAAGTTAGTTCGGAAGAAATCCGCAAGTTATTTTATTAGTTTTGACGTATCCCATTATTTTGGCAATCTTCATTTTGACGGGTTTCAAATTTGTGTATTTTTATTATAGGTAAACATTGAATGACAGCGAAAAAGGAAAAGTAAACAAATAAATTAATTATAAAAAAAGAAAATTGACGTGTGACAACGAGGTTTAAATACGGAACTATTTTTTTCACTAATATTATATTATATAACAATGAAAAATATATATTAAACATTTCATATGATTAAGAATGAACAGAAAATTTAAAAACGTAGTATATAAAAAGTTATTTTTATCTTGAAATTATTACTGTATAAAATGTTGCATTTGTGGGAGCATTGCTTGCATGTTATTCTTTAGCATCTTAGGTATGGACTTATTTGGTTCTTTTGAGGGTAAATGACCGCCATTTTGGAAACGGGATATGCATATTTGTGATCTACATTTTAATACCTTTTAAGTGATACCCCACTCAAAAATTACAAAAAAAAAAAAACAAAAAAAAAACTGTTGTGATCAGTTCGCAATTGCTCGCTGATCGAAGATATTTTGAGTTGTGAAGTTCACAACATTTTCTCTGCTTTTGGGCAAAAAAAAAGTTTTAGTTGCATACTAAATTTCTAACCACTAGCTAGCAGTAGGTCGGGAGAAATGATCAAGATGCGACACACAGACGGATGATCTACAAAATGCAACAAAGGGGTTGCATGACCTCGAAGCCCTATAAACGATTCGTTCGATATTAACAAAATATGGATGATAAATTAATTAATTAGGACTATTAATTAGGTCATGTTGATCGTCCCATATTAATTTCAAATTTCTAGGCCCTGGGCCCATTGCCGAATATATCTCTTTGGTTCACAAAAACTGTCTTGTCCTTCAATCGAACAGGCACAAATATCCATACTGATGTGTCAGTTGATTATGTCTAAAATGTCTTTGTAATATAACAGACTCAATAAACTTATTCTTAACTTTATAAACATTCTTTCTTTTCTAGTAGGGTCACAATATTAGGACACGAGGACGACGGAACAAAAATCACCATATATACCATAGGTCAATTCTTAACCGTTCTCCCACTAGGTCAAAATTAACGAATTTTCGAGGGGTGTCGTCCTTGCCTCATTAATCGAATTGTTGCTTCTAAAATATGAATGCTAGAATAATGACATTATTATCGTTGGAAAGCTTAGGAAATTTCCTAAAAGAAAAGTAATCTTAATTTCTTTGATTAAGATTAGCATTTGCTGAGTATTCATTTTTATCGAAATTATTGAGATTTTTTTTATTATTTTGTGTATGTTTGATCCGGAATCGGCCCAAACCGACTAGAAAAGTCTGAAAAGTAGAAAAAAATTATTTTAACCCCCCTTAAAAAAAATAAAAATGGCGGACGCAAATTTAGGGTTTTCTTTAAAGGGCTATTATGCCAAAACGGTTAGTCCTATCGAAAAGCTGATAGCATTACCGGTAACTGATTTTAAAAGATCTACAAGTTTGGTCCTATGACTTTTTGTCGTACGACCAACGGTTCTACCTTAAATCGAGTAAATTTGATAATTTTTCGTAAATGGTTTTACTTTGAGCTCTCATGGCGTGAGTAATTATGAGTTGATTTAATTTTCGATTAAGTTTCATGAACCCCACACTAATGCTCTTTAAAACGAGTATTTATTATTTAAATTATCTGTATTTTGTGCCGAGAAAAATGAGTATATATATATAAAGGAAAAACGAATTTAAAGTTCCGTAAATACGTCATGTTTACGTTTTTAACAAATAAGATTATTTATTAGCTCATGTTTATTATTTATATAGTTTTTCGTATAGTTAAAAACAAGTATAAAGAAAATATAAACAAACAATAAATAATAAAGTTT
>KZ651054.1:918086-936101 GCA_001010745.2 Gerris buenoi | reverse complement strand
GTGTTTTTTTTTTTTTTTATAGGTGGGTTATATTGTAAGTATGTAATTTTAATAAAAATTTAGTGCTCTTTCTAATGGTGAAATCTGCAACTCTATAACTTTTTATGTTTTTGAGTTATTATTAATTTTATTAGAGAAAACAATAGTGCTTCAAAAAAATCGATTTTCCAAAATATCTCGAAACTATTGAGAATTGCATAAGGCATATATACCATTTTTCTGTTCATCTTGGGCCATAGAATCAGGATTAATTTTTTGTCCCATTAAAACTGGGTCACCCGTATACATGTGTGTGTGTCACACTAAATAGTACAAAAAGATGGTCTTGTTCAGGAAAATAGCATTTATTTCTTGTTTCTAAACCCGACAATTTTATATAATCTGTTCTGATGGAATCCATTTTTTTATTTTTTTATTTTTTTTTTTTTTAGTGTTATTATTATCATAATTTGAAATAAAAAAAAATGTATAACCTTTTTTTCTATATTAGAGTCTAATATTAAAAACTTGTCTCCTGTGTTATATTATTAAGGCTAAAGGTAGAAGAGTGCCGTGACTCTGAGCCCGCCGGGAGCCCAGCTCTATAGTGTACAAAGTAAATCTATCTGGAAAATAATTTCCTATTTGCATGCCCCTGTTCTCTGACAATTATTACTTTTATAGGACTTTTTTCAACCCTCTTTGACAAACATGTCGACTCGGTGAGAACACCGCAACTGTTCAACTTAAATCTCCAGTATAAAATTATTTCCTTTCTCTATAAAGAATATTAAATCATTATATTTACAGTAGACACGCAGTAATCCGGAACCCTCAGTAAACCGGACGGTCCTCCACGGAGAATGCAAGCCTGCAACAATGAATATTATATCGCAAATCGCTTCTTACTTCTTACGAACATTCTCGCTGACCCTGTACACAATGTCAAAAAATATGTTGAGTTCAGTATAGCTAACTGTAGGAATCTGATAGGAATATACAATGTATGTTCATTCACATACATATGTCATTAAATGTCACGTTCATGCTGTACATTTAATTTATCCATACATATATTAATATAAATACAGTACCTACACATACAATTTTTTTAGGAAGTGTTTGGTTGTGTTAACCTCACTAATTCGGAAATACCGCGAACCCGGACGACCCTTTGCCTGAATTTGTCCGGATAACAAGGTCCTGCTACACTACTTTTGTTTCCGAGCTTACCGAAAGTAACGGAAGCTTTGTGATCGTTCCGAAGAACGAGTATATTTTAAGTCTTGGACTTTAAAAATTACAAGATAGAAATCCGATATAAACATCAGGAAACATTTTTGGTCCCGTCGGTTTGTACAACATTTTAGAGAACCGACGTGTCTTAAAATCTGCTTGTCCAAATTTAACGAAATTTGAGTGGTAGATCAAAATCAGTTCCATATAAGTTTCATCATTATTCACGTATTGGTTTTTCTTCCACATGCGATGCGCACCAACATTTTTTTTTTTTTTTTACCTAAATTATTTTTTACGGAATTAGGATGGTTTTTCGAAAGTAGCCTGTTAATGTCCCCAGATTTTTGATTTGCCTGATTTGATACTTTTATTCATGTAAAAAAAATTTAAAGAAAGAGGGGGAGGGGTACAAATTTAATAAATTATACAATAATGGTTTGTAAAAGCATAACATCATTAAAGTATTTACAAGGATGTAAGGAAGCTGTTTTTTTGTTTATTTTTTTAACTTGTTAATTGTTGTTACTGTTGAAAATAAAAAATTAATCTTTTACTAGGGCAAGTATAAACTATGGTCGCCGAATCAAGTACTATCCTGATTTGGCAACCATAGCGGTGTGGATGTATTTTTTCTAGTACGAATCCTATTTCTAATCTAACGCTTGGTTGAATTTTATATCTTGTACTTTCTTCGCTATCAATCATAAGGTGTTCATAGGTTGGTTGAATTTTATATCTTGTACTTTCTTCGCTATCGATCATAAGGTGTTCATAGGTTGGTTGAATTTTATATCTTGTACTTTCTTCGCTATCAATCATAAGGTGTTCATAGGTTGGTTGAATTTTATATCTTGTACTTTCTTCGCTATCGATCATAAGGTGTTCATAGGTTGGTTGAATTTTATATCTTGTACTTTCTTCGCTATCAATCATAAGGTGTTCATAGGTTGGTTGAATTTTATATCTTGTANTTTTTTTGTTTTTTTTTTTATAGAAATTAATCTTTTTCTAGAGTTAAATAATATCCTCTTCGTGGAGGTGTTAATGAACTCTTTTGAACCCTGTTTGGGAGGAAGGAAAAAGAAAAAAGGCCTTATAATATGGCTCCAGACGGTGAAAAATTCGAATGTTACCAGTGAGGGGATATATAATATGTTTCTTCAGAGGTCTAGGGAAGCTACCTACCTGATGAGAGGTATTTTTTAAGGATGAGTCAGACAGAAAGGATTCCTTATATCCAAGAAAAGGATGAATACAAGGGTCTTGATAAGGATAAAACATGAGGAAAAAGAGGACGATAAGAAAGGACCCTAGAAACATTTATCCCTTATACTTTTAGAAGAGGCTTGTAGATTATCACGCACCACTAACTCCTCTTGCTAAGTCCGATCCCCCACTCTCTGTCCTTTATATTATATCCGCTTTCTTCAATGTTCTTATTGTTGTTGCTACAACCGTCAAATAAATTATAACTTAATTTTTTTTCTCTTCTCTCTTTCTCCCCTGAGAAAAGCTTTTTCAATCTTATAGCCGAGGGCCTTTCTTGAAAATAGTGAAAGGACGAAATTATTAAACATTGAAACTAAACAGGGAATAAAACGTTTAAACTGGAAAATCCTGAATAGCATTACTTGAACACTTTACGAACTTCGTGCCTTGTGCTTGTACAGTTTCTTTAGACCCGGTTTTAACTACTGTAGTATTCAACCTTTGCCTTCTTAAAAAAACGCTTCTAAAAAAATGTTTCTTTTTAAAAGAGAATTTAAGAAAAATAACTTTTATCTCCAGAAGAGATAAAATGTTAACTTTCCTTCCTAGTTTACATGGAGGAAAGTTGCACCTAGTAAGGTTGAACAGGGAGTATGGAAAATAAGTATAAATACTCCAGTGTATAAAAATGCCTAGTGTAATAAGAATAAGTAATATACTCCAGTGTTACCCTAGATAAAGCACAATTAAGTAAAGTTGGGGCTAAATAGACAATTTAATTGATTAACTTTTGTTTAATATCTAAATTTATAATGCCATCTTCACAATGTAACCTCCACTCCACAACGGTTATCATGGTGTTTCGTCTGTAAAACATATTAACAGATTACACAGTGGTGGTGATAATGGGCCCGCAGGGCCCGCGGCGTGGGGGGCCCCGGGGATCTGGGGGCTCCTGGAAGGGAAATAGAGGGCCCCCACTAGAAGTTTACGGGGGGCCCCCAATATCTTACCGCCGCCACTGATTAAATGTTAGTCATGAGACAGATTAAAGGTGGAATGATAATTTCTATATAAACTAAAGCATATGTCTATACATCAGTTGGCAATACTGTGCAATAAATGACTCAGCTATCAGCTAATTCTCACCTCTAATATTAGCATTGAATTTCAAATAATTACTATCAATAATTCAAATTTAACGTGATTAATTATACTTATTTAATGAATTGTTAATATTATATTTAACTATAAATATATTGTTATTATCATGTTTAAAATAAATACATATCAAAATATTTACTTTTGGTTTAATAAAATAACTTAAAATTAAAATCTTCCTCAATTATTTTTTTCTCTATTCTGTAGATAAAACCTTTTGCGTACCACAGGAGTAAAAATCAATTGTGTTAACATTAAAGTTCCTGAGGCAAAGCCTAGAGACCAACTTCATCGTTCAGGGTACAATAACTAACGGTACTTTCTTGGTGCATAAATAACTACTTACTTCGTTTTCTCTTGTACAAATTGTAGTATTACTTTCTGGTCAGTCGTCTTTTGGTTTAGTACCCTTTTAGTTTAAAATAATAAAATTTTTAAAAAAGAGTTTCTGACACTCGTTGTAACCTAAACCTATAATTTGAGGATAAACCATGAAAATTTACTTAAATAATAAAAAGGGGCAAGAAAAAAAATATTAACAAAAATAAAAAAAAAATAAAATGTGGCAAAACGTGATTTATTTTCTTCAGTCATGGAGAGCTGATTACGGATTGTTATATTGTTTGGCTATGGGCCAAAATTATAAATTTAAATTACGGTGTTGCAAGCAGAAAACAATTGTTAGCCATAACATTTGTGTTTTTTAAAAAGCACAACGATTTCAACTAGAAGCAGATCTTGCGATACTTTGTTTTGTTTAAGACACAATTTCTTCGTAATATATGTGGATCCTTTGAACAAACCCGAGTAAGTGTCGCATCAATCCGATACTTGATTGGTACAACAAGACAACTAAACTCTTCTCACATGTGACAAGTGTTGGTCGGTAAACCATGTCTTCACAACTCTGGTACATAAATTTTTTTATCAAACCACCACCATGAGAGATGAGAGTGTTGACCATGGTTTTACATACTATCTCTTTCGAGTACCTCCCACTTTGTTTAAGTAATTCTGGGTCGAAATTGAGCAGGGGCCAGATCTATGCAATCACCAATCCTAGTGATGACCACACCCAATGCTCTTTAACTTTAAGAATGGTTGAAGAATAACTACCCTCTTTTAAGAGCTTCCCAAGCCCTTAACACTAGCACTTAGTGCGACAAATTTTCAAATTTTACAGGGTGTACCGCATTATTACCCCGTATAATTATTTGTTCATAGCATTATCAATATTAATTATTTGTTGTGTCTGTTCATAGGCTATCATAATCGGGGTTCGTAAGTGCGGGACGAGAGCCCTCCTTGAAATGCTGTTCCTTCATCCTTCAATACAGAAAGCAGCTGGAGAGGTTCATTTTTTTGACAGAGACGATAATTACAGTAAAGGACTAGAGTGGTACCGACATAAAATGCCTCACTCATTCAAAGATCAAGTTACCATAGAGAAGAGCCCTAGCTACTTTGTTACACCTGAGGTATCACATTTTTTTAATATTTAAATGTGTGTAATAATGTCAATTTTTGTGTTTGAACGTAACCTTGGCTTTGGATAGATCTCTGTTATTAGTTAAATTTATTTTATAAATCCCCACCCTATAGTAAAACTCTAGCTCTTGAATTTGTTTTAACTAATATACTTACTTTACTGGGCTTCTCCACTTGTCAGCAGTTGCCCGTTATTCCTAAATTCCACCCTCGGCGGTCCTCCCAGTCTCCCTCCTACAGGTTCCGTTCCCTCATTGACCTTACGACGCCTCCCTTCCAGGTCGCTCTGGGACAGCCTTTCTTTCTCCTGCCGGGCGGCGACCACTCCAGCACTCTTCGCGGCCAACGCTCCTCTCCCATCCTTCTCACATGACCGAACCAACGAAGTGCCCGTTCCTCAATACGTGTTATTTAACTAATATAGTGATTCCCTAAAATTTTAGCTTTTTTAAAAAAAACTGTTCCTCACTCATTCACTCACATCATCATCATCATTTTGCATTTGCAAAATTTGGAATGCAAAATGAGAGTTTGTAGTTTGTGATCCAAAGATCTAGTAGCCTTAGTTGAAATAGATGACCTTTTACTTTCCGACCTGCTTCTTCTGCCTCCAAAGCCTTTTTTGAAGTCATCAGCAGCCTCAACAGGATATCTGCTGGTGTGCTCTCTGTTACCTTAGTGTAAGCGTAAGCTAACTATGTAAGAGCCCATTTCGAAATCCGATTGTTTTTAGTTGTGGGGATTTGCTTACTATAGACCCCAAAAAGAATTCATACCAATGGTTTGGGAAAATTTTTTATTATAAATTTTGTTCTAAATATATAATGATTAAATTTTGGACCCCAAAAACACTGGGTAATGCTTCTTTTATGTATAAGCATATACACATAAATCATATAATACATTGACTTTGCAGGTGAGGAACAAATCTACAATAATAATTTATAGCCCCTAAAAAAACTATTTTAATTACGAAACATTTAGATGGATTTTCACTCTCTTTATTATTAATATAATGTTCAGCAGTTGGGTGTATACCATTAAAATCGATTTTATGTTTTAAATAATTATGCACCCTGCTTTTCCATCCATGGAGCATTATTCCATAATTCCATTGGCACTTATTCCTTTTGTATGTTGATTTTTTATACCACATGATTAACTTCCTTAAATTCTCAAGTAGTCTAGTATTATGTTCTAGGGTCGTTCTATCGTCATTATAAATATGTTTATAGTATCTAAAAAACATTATACCGCAGGTAACTCTTTAAGAATTTGATCCATTGTCCATTGGAACGTCACGTTTAATATTTGTTAAAATAGTAACTCTGTTATTTATTATTTGCTTATTTACAAGTTCTGTCTATAAATTATTTTAGTTTTCAACTCTGTTTTTATGTTTCTGAATGATAAATGGATTTTATGAAAACTAGAAACAACAAAGCTAATGTTAAATCTTCCTTATACCACATACTACATGCTTCTTTGGAAAGCTTTGTAATAATTAAAATTAATTTTTGATGTTTTAGCTTGTTAGCTGTGTATAATGAATAGCTAGAGGCTAATTCTGCTGTTTCTGCCTTAGCATATCAGTTTATTTCTATATTTAAAATTCTATTTACTACTTTTACATTATCATTATTTATTATATGGAAATCAGATTCTGAAAACATTTTATGACCTGACAATTTTCATTTATGCTTCTAATATATAATGTATTATAAATTATATTAAACCTGACTAATATTTATTTATAAATTTATTTGATAAACATGTGATAATTTTCGCATAGAAAACCGTCTGATAATAATTTTTCTATATAGGTGCCGGAGCGTATCAGAGCTATGAATGCCAGTGTCAAACTTCTGCTAATAGTACGAGAGCCAGTTACCAGAGCTATCTCGGACTATACCCAGTTGAAGAGCCATGCGGCCACCGCATCCAGCCCTGCTCCTCCAACACAGCAGAAGAGCTTTGAGCAGCTGGCTCTCAGGCCTGACGGAACCGTCAACCAGTCTTATAGGCCACTTATTCTTTCGCTCTATCACACCTTTATGCACCGGTGGCTTGAGGTAGATTACTTAAATTTATATTGTTGCATTAATTACACACACGTAATTTATAAAACTCTTTGACCTTGTACAAGCTCTCTAGTAAGTCTAAATTTTAATATAAGGTCTGTTCCTACCACACTTCAAATTAGTTTGAGTTTGAAACTGTCCGACGCAAGTGCATCGGACCAAAATTGAACTCCTGTTGCTAAAGCGCATGTGTCGGACAGTTTCATTCAACTAGTTTGAAGTGTGGTTGGAACACACCTATAATGTTGATACTAAAATTACCAAAACCCTAATTAAAGGTCTTTGGGGCCTGACAGCCTTACCTGCTTGTAGATGCTGTTTATGTTGAATTATTATTTATTTCTATGTATATTATTAAAAATGTTTTGTAAACAAACGAGTCCAGTGAGAGTGACATACTTAACTGAGAGTAGAGTGCGTTAGAAGATACCCCCCTAGAAGAGAGTTGAGTCCGGAAGTAAAGAGGGAGCTAGAGAGTGACATAGTACTAACTGTGTAGACAGAGTGAGGGTGATATTATATTCGTCCGGGAAGAGGAAAGCCTGTAAGGCGGAACAGAGAGTAGGTATATTAAAATGTCAGCGAGAAAAGGAAAGTAGATAGTAGTTGTGTCCATCCCCACTACACCACTGCCACTATCCTACTTCCCTTCACATATTCCATAACTATACTACTTCCCTTCTTACACCACGTCGGCCGCTACCACGTCTTTTCGGGGGTTGGCGAGCGAAGCGAGTAGGAGGCTGAGCCCCCTAGTATATTTATTAAAAACACACTAAGTGCTTATTGAAGAAAACTACACTTTAAAATTGTGTCTGATTTTTTGCTAAAACTAGATTATAAAGGTAGAGGTGATTTAATAATTATTGTTGGGACTATGCTAATGGTTTTCCACAAGAAAAGCCTTTCACAATAAAATCCGTATAAATAATAAATGTAGTTCTTTTAAAAAATCTTGAATGCTTTTAAGCTTGAAATTTGTCACGACTTCAAATCTTATTAATAAATAAATATGAACTTTGTATAGCTACAATATTATAAAACTTTACAAGTTCTGATATATTAGGGGTTAATTTTACTTACATGATGTTTTATGAGATTTTATGACTATTTCAGAATAATCTGTAATAAGTTAATTCAGTGATTTTAAGTAGAGTTACTGAATATTTATTAACATTTTATTTATCTTTGTAGGACGACAAACTGATTTCAACTTATTCTCAAGTCACCAATACATAATATTAGTTTTTTAACTACTTTAACTGGTCATAATCACTGACCTGAAGGATGATTGATCAGTCTAATAAGAGCACACCTTTAAAGGAACCACTATTCTAAACTTTAACACTTTAAACTTTTTTAACTAAGTAATCGAATGTTGCAGGTGTTTCCAAGGCAGCAGATCCTTGTAGTTAACGGGGACAGACTGATAGAGGATCCAGTATCAGAGCTGGAGAGGATAGAAACCTTCCTGGGTCTTGAACACCGGATATCCAGGAATAACTTCTACTTCAACCAGACTAAAGGTTTCTACTGCCTCAGATCTGGTGGTGGCTCAGAGAAATGCCTCCGAGAGAGCAAGGGGCGCAGACACCCTAGAGTATCACCTAGAGTTTTATCTACTCTCCGGAGGTACAAAACAATGATATAAATGCACGATTCTATTTCTTGACAAAATTACCCCATTTTAGGTATTTTTTTCCTACTTCATTCTTATGATTGTCTTAGTATTGTGAAGTCTTGATCCCTACTTATATTTTTAGTTGATAATTTTTGTTGATAATAAGTTGAGTACCAGGTGTTGAAGATAAATATAATTTGATTCTACTTAACCCTACATCTTGCTGAACAGATGGTCATCAAGTACTGCTAAAGATGAATAAGATTTTTTTTTTTCATTTACCTCGAGTACGGTACACGTAAGTTTTGTATCTGTAATTAAAAATTTGATTAAAGCTAAATGAGCATTTAATTCACATGACCACTCTGGCTCCCCTATAGACATACTAAGTAAATGCAGAGGATGGAATTTATATTAAAAATAAGTTAAGTCAACTTAAAATATGAGGATGATCAGTGTGGTTCAAATATAAATCCGGGAGATGATTCAGCCGCTGGGCAGGGCAGCACAGTGCTTTTTAAACGCAGAAATATACGAAACTTCACTAATTGCGTCTCAGTGCTGGGCAGGACAGTACTACACCATTCGAGGCCTATCCTAGTGGATCCAATCATCTAATGGATCTGGTGTCTCAATTTCGTCTGTTTCATATACTTCAGCGGTTCATGATAACTGTGCTCTCCTGCTCTGCATCTCAATTCGTTCCTGGCCTAAGAATTTTAAATACCTAGAAATTATATCTTCTAGTCAGTCAGCTTAAGGAATGATCCAAAGAGGTGTTGAAATATCTTTTTAATTGTTAAATAACAGATGAACTGCTTAACAAGACCAGACTATAATGATTTAAGCAGAGTTCTCATGTTAAAATAACGTCATTAACATACTAGAAGATCAACTCTGCAGAGTTGTTAACATTCTCATCTGAAACCTGTATAAGTATCGACATATTATTATCCGGTATTGGATTGAGTTCCAAGGTGAGCTCATGCTTCATACTTATGATCACATTGAATAGACAAGTAAAGTGTCCAACCTTCCATAAATAAGCTAATGTTATTTTGATCAGGACATATTAGAAACAACAGACAAACCAGCTACATCTCTTGATTTGCGTGCGTTATATTCCATAGCATTATACATGAATGGTGTGCCCTACATCTTTTGAGTTATTTGTCATGCTAAAGAGGTTCTGGTCTGCTCTAAGCCAATTAGCACTTCTAAACCCTTAGCTACATACATTATTTAGTTAAGGATAATCAATGCAAGACCATAATATGATTATAATGATTTAAGCATTAGTTGTAGTATACTTATTATTTCTGGTACACTAACATTATTAATTATAATAACTTATTCTACCTATGTATGAAACGTGAAGTAAAAAATCAATAATTTTATTAGAATAATCTCATTATGCAAATAATCCAATATCCCAGTTAAAATTAATTATATACATAATTTATTATAATTAACCCAGTAAATCTTTTGTGAATCAAAAAAAAAAAATATTATTATTATTATGAAATCGATAAAAATAAATTTTTTTTGTCAAGTTTATAGACTTTTGAAAGGGTAGATGCAATGACAGTTCTGATAGTTAATTGTCTGATAGTTTATCCTGTGATTTTATTTTCAATTTATGCCTGGTAAATTTAATAGACCATCCTTGAATATTTTTCAATTTATATAATACAGCAGGAACCCTCGATTATGTGGACGGTTCTCCATGGTGACTGAAAGCCCGTAACAATAAAATTTATATTGCAACTTTTCTGAGAATATTGGTAAATTGTAAATTCTCACTGACCCTGTGCACGATGTCAACTTGTTAAATGCATTAAAAAATATAAATTTAAAAGGTGTGCTCAGTCTAGCTATTAGTGTTCTTGCTGTAGTCAGTATTATACACTTTAACTGTCTAAACACTGACATATCTCGTGTTAGTTTGAGTTCCAGAGAGGTGAGACATGGTATAAAAGTGGCTATAAGAAGAGGCTGTCCACTAGGTGGAGTTCTTTCACCGTTACTTTGGTGCCTTGTGGTAGATAGTCTCATAGAGCTTATTCTGAAAGATGGGATTTACATTCAAGCTTATGCAGATGATGTAGCAGTTCTGGTTCAGGGCAAGTTCACTACCACAGTATTTGAGCTGGCACAAAGAGCTCTTCACTCTGTTGAAAGATGGTGTTATAATCACGGCCTCGGGGTTAATCCCGAAAAAACAGTGGTGACACTATTTACAAGAAAAAGAAAATTGGAAGGAAGTACAGAGCTGATGCTAAGTGGGAAGAAGCTTAACCTCGCAGACTCAGTAAAATATCTAGGTGTAATTTTGGATAAAAAACTGACCTGGAAACTTCATCTTGAAGCAAAACTGAATAAGGCAATGGCGGCCTTTTGGGTATGCCGGAAGGCCATTGGTCCCACCTGGGGATTACAACCTAAAGTATTGCATTGGATCTTTACTGCCATGGTGAGACCAATTCTTTCCTATGCATGTGTCGTCTGGTGGCCAAGGATATCCATAGGAACTGCAAAGAAATCACTTCAGCACCTTCAGAGAACGGCTTGTGTTGGTATACTAGGAGCAATGAAAACTACACCAACTATGGCACTTGAGGCTATGCTATGCTTACCACCTTTAGAGATATACCTGAAGTACGAAGCTATGCTAGCTTCATATCGCCTGCACTGTGCTGGTTTATGGATGGGATATGACGGTATAGGGCACAGTGTAATATGGAATTCTATCAAAGAAATCTGCCCGGAAGTAGTGATGGTGCAGGACTCTATGATACCACAGTGGGACTTTGACATTAGCTGGGAGTATCTACTTCCTTCAAGACAAGACTGGGAACCTGGAGATGATCCTCAAATACCATCAGGAACAGACATGTGGTTCACCGACGGGTCCCGAATCGAAGAATTATCGGGGGCTGGTGTTTTCTGTGCAGAACCCCCATATGAGCTTAGTGTGAGCTTAGGCAAATATGCCACCGTATTTCAGGCAGAGGTATATGCAATTTTGGCTTGTTCTCAAATTATCCTGGATAAAAAAATATTTAACAGACAAATCAGAATCTACTCAGACAGCCAGGCAGCGATCAAAGCATTGGTTGCCCCAAGATATACATCTAAGCTGGTTGCTGAGTGCAAAGGCTATCTAAACACTCTCGGACAACTTAACAACGTACAACTGATATGGGTTCCTGGACATTGTGGCATTGAGGGGAATGAGATGGCCGACCAGTTAGCTAAGACGGGTTCCAATTTGACCCCAATTACACCAGAACCAGTTGTTGGCGTGCCACGATGTGGAGTGAAACATTCCATAAGGACCTTCATGAGGCTAGATATGAAAAGAATCTGGAACACTGCTTCGGGTATGCGGCAATCTAAAATTATGATCCGGGAACCATCTCAGCATCTTACTAGATCGCTGCTCTCGCTCAAAAAACAAACCTGTCATCTTTTGACAGGATTTCTTACTGGACACTGTAGGCTAAAACGGCATCTACATCTTCTTGGCCTAGCAGATAGCCCAGTGTGCAGGCTGTGCGAGGAAGAGGATGAAACCCCTTCTCATCTTATTAGCAGCTGTCCTGCATTAACACACCTGAGGTGGAGAATCTTTGGCTTAGCCATCCTGCCAATTGAAGAACTAAGGTTACTTCCCCTAAGCAAGGTGCTCACTTTCTGTGGGTCTGTCAGCTTGCTAAGAGGATAGGGTACTGTAGGCTGGACTATTAAACCGGGTTTGCACCTTGGATCCACTCATGAGGTCTTATTGCTTCGGACTTTTTTCTTAATAAAGAAAAAGTCCCCCGGGGAAAAAAAAAAATGACCACATTGAATAGACAAGTAAAGTGGCCAATCTTTGTTCCGGAAACCCCACTAATCCGGACGACTCTCAGCCTGAATTAGTCCGGATCTATGTGGTCCTGCTGCATTTAGGACTTGACTTATTGAATCAAGCTTTTTTTCTATTAAATTATGATCTTAAACTCAGTTTAAATTCCAATTGATTCATTTACTTTTGTAATAAAATTTGTTTCAATTTTAAACAACTTGGTGGGATTACACGCTACGATAAATGCTAGCAATTAATCGTAATAAGGTAATCGTCACAATTTATCGTTGCACGTAAACAGAACATTGTATGATTTTTTGGAGTTGGAATTGGATTGATGGTTAGTGTCAATTTCTCCAAATGGTAACGACAGGTTGGAACATGTAAACAGTTGCAGGCATCAGTCACTACAAATTGAGTTGGTTGTTCATAGTAAACATTGTATTGAGACTTTTTATTTTTTCCTTTTTGTGTGACAATGGCTAAACAAATGATATATATATAGACCACAACAGTACTTCCTCCATAAGCAACAGCACCTGACTGAGTTGAACCAAATATTTTACAAGAAATGTTTGCATGTAATGAGTACATGATGCTTACTCTTTTGATTTATTCATAACAAGAAATTGTTACAATCACATTGTCACAATTTATCATAGCGTGTAATCCCGCCTTTATATTATCAATTGATCATTCAATTTTTTATTATTTATTATGTCTGACAAAAGTTTTTAACTTTAATATAGTTCTATAGTTTTGCATTTTGTTAATAGGTTTTACTCTGAGCACAACCAGAAATTCTACGATTTAGTGGGTGAGGACCTTGGCTGGCCAGATCACTAGCATTACCTCAACTTCAGTCTCTTACTTCTTTCCATCTTTCTCTTCTACATCTATCTATATACTTATATGTTTCTTATTTACAATTATTACCTCTGTACAAAAGAAAAATCATATCATATAAATAACTCTGTTTTTTGTTATTTTTAAATTATATTAATGTTTAAAGAAAAACAAGGTTTATAAATGATAGTTATATTTGTAAACTCTGGAGTGGATTTTTTTTAAGTGTTTAAATTTAAAAAAAAAAAATAATAATCTTGGAGGCCTTTTTGATATGTAATTAAATTAATTATTATGATTATTCATGACAATGCTACTAAAATTTTTAGCAATAATAATAAGAGAATAAAAGATTGAATAAATCTTTACATTAAAGCGTAAGTTTTCCGCTCTGCTTTTATTAATATCATTGAAATTCATGGTTCCTAATATTTTCAGACAAAAAATAATAAACTTAAAACTTCAATAAAATATTTTCAAACTTTTTTTATAATTTGTGACAATTATTTTAATTACTCATAGTTAATGTATTGATTCCTAATATTGTATAAATGTAATTATAGGTTATTATGCATTTATATAAAAATCAAAGAAATAGTTGATCGCCTACCCTCCCTGAAGTTTTTATAGTGTGTACAGTAATATTTTATTTTTCTTTAAATTATTTTTAATTTAAATGTTATTGGACCATGAATATCAATAGGACAAATGAAATATAGCATATTTTAGTATTTAAAAATGAAATATATTTACCAAATCTTTTAAAACAAAAAATACATTGTTTTAAATTATAATGCTCATTAAAAACAAGTAATTAAGTTAAAACTTATTTCTAATTAAGAATATGGAGGGGAGTAAAAAAAGTGTTAGTATTGAGTTAATGTAAAAATGTATTTTGAGTGATGCTAATATTCTTTTCGCAGAAAAGGCCCTTTTTAAAACAAAGTGCTGCCTAATAAGGAATTTACATTGTTTAATAAATAACAGCGCAGGCTTCTTCTACTCAAGAGCTACGTTTAATGTTAAGTATTAATTAGGTATAGACTGTTATTATGCAAATTGAAAAAGCAATAAATCTCTATTATTCATTTTAAATTGGCTTTTTCAAAAAAATAAATACAATATTGCATCAAATACTAGATCAGCATAAAAACTCAATTTTACTAAAGAATTTGTTTAGTTTAATAAATATCATATTTTATGTAATATTATATGCTATATTTCAAAATATTACAAACAATGTGAATAAAAAGTTATTTACATCTTTATGGAACGATATTTTCTTATAAATAAAAATGACACACTCTAGAGTTTTTCTTATTAAATGAATTTGAAATTTTAACAATGAAAATTTAAATGTAATTATTCCTAAATTTACAATCCTCCGACAATGTGATATCAAAATAGTTTTATTTATTAGTTTATGACATCATAGTCAATAGTTTTTTTTTAATGCTTTCAATTATTCATTTCTTGATTTATTAAATTTGATATTTACTATAAATTTAACAGACTATGAATAATTTATTTGAATTATTAATTGCTCTCAATAATTTTAGACCGACGAGAATTTTAAAAATGTACATAAGATTTTTGTTAAAAACATTTTAATGTTAATTTTCGTTTTTAGTTATAAGGTTGTTATTCCATAGTTTTTTATTGGAAAATACAAAACAGCTTACTTAAAGCAACTAGCACATTGCACATTGATCTAATAAACATTTTCACCAAACTTCAGCTGGTGCAATGTAGGCATCTTTCTTAGCTGAACAAGAAAAAAAAGCAACAGGATTTAAATTCTTTCTCTTTGCTGGACGCAAAACCTTCCTCAGCCACTCAAGGTGTCAAAAAGCTTTTTCAACCATACCTTGCCTTAACGATAAGATGTGCTAAATAATATTCGAAAATTATTTCCAAAATCAGGAAAATGAATTTAATTAAACACCATCATTTCTACACAAAATAATAATTGGATTCTCAATTATAGCAAGGAACAAGATAATATGATTAGGAAATAGTTCCAAAACAAACTTATGGTCAAAGAAACAGTACTCAGTGGGAATCCATAAGTTTCTTTGCTAATCCTTAAACATCTACTCTAATATTTTGGTTTAACAATGCAAGCTTCTTTCTTATGCTTTGGAATAACACCTTTAGTATGATAGTCAAGTAAATAATATTCAAGTGCAATTTAATTTACTACTTTTTTTTTTTTTTTTTTTTCATTTAGCTCTTATGATTTACTATAATTTTGTTACCAAACATATGCATATTTTCATTTTTGTGGTTTATTTATATGTTATTATTTTTTATGTAAGTAAAAAAAACCAACAATTAATTCAGTATTATATCTAGTTAATTGTTACCATAATGTATAACCATATATTTTTGTAAGAACAAAAAAAAAAATCAAATGTACAACATTTTTATTTATATAATAATTTAATGTTAATATTTTTAGTTAAATTATTATTATTATTATTTGAAAATTATCATGGAGGATTTAAATTTAGGGTACCGATTAAATATGTTAAATTTACAAGTACTTTTTGGGTCACAAAATGTGTTTTTTATTTCTATATCTTTTATGTGGATTGTACAAAAAAAAAAATGATAGTCAATTGATAAATCAAGAAATTAAATAAGCCAAAAATGAGCGTGTTTAAAAGGATCTAGTCATTATAAAGTTATTGAATATAATATGAAAAGTAATATATTTTGTGACCTGAAAATATTTTTCTTTTATTCTTTTAAATTGATTTCCACATAATATTAGTTTAACTGATAATTTTGTTCTTCAGTTAAGTATTTATTTTTTTGCTGCAAGTAAATATAAAACATAGTTGGGGAACAAATTATGAAACAACTTTTACTTCATCAATCGGATAATTTTTTATTGTTATCTGGGATTCCAATTTTGCTGGACCCTGTAAACTTGACCAGCAAACTTTGAAATTGCACATCAATCAAAGTTACATTTTTCACTGAACTTCAAAAGTATCGGTGAAATCTTACTTAAATTTATCATCATACTTGTAAATGTTAGTAACTCACAAGCGTTGACAGATGCATTTTTTATGTAGTATTAAAAATATTTACCAAGACGACAAAAAAGATAAAAAGCGATTTTTGTACGATTTATATCATATATCCTACATTTATAATTGGGATAGATTGTTTCTGGGCCATCCTCTAGGATGGTTTGAATGGAGGATTATTATGATTTTGAAAACGGGTTTTGGGAGGTGAAATATAAGGGATTTCGCTGTTAAACAGTACTTAAGATACCTTTATTTTTGTGGCCATATAACATAGAGTAGCTCATTTCAGTTAGAAGCTTAACCCATTCAACCAATTGTCTTCCCATTCAGGTTTAAATAATACCAAATAAGATCCTCTGTGGATCCAAACGCCAGGGGGCCTGCCGGACCCTTGCAAGAGGGTTGTGTCTGAGACATGAGTAAAAAAGAGTGGTGGAGTGCCAGAAGGGTGTGCTTGGATCCACAAGGTATCGAACCTTAGCAGAACCACAGCGGATCTAAAAGCTTTTAAAGGGTTGATCCATGATATTAATAAACATACTTCCTGGTTATGGTTGTATTTCTTAATACATTGTACATTTTTTATTTTTATAAATTAAATCTCAAGTTTAAATTAACCAAAAGTGTCTTAACGGATTAATATTAAATAAAAATAATATTGTGTTGCAAGAGGGATTTCTTAAAAAAAAAAAAAAACACATAAATACATTTATATTTTTACGGGACAGATTGATACTGGGCCATCTTCTAAAGCTGTGGGGATAGAGGTGTATCATAATTTGAAAATGCAGAAAGGGAAATAAAAGGGATTTTGCTAGGTCAAGAAATAAAAGGGATTCGTCTAGGTCAAGAAATAAAAGGGATTTATCTAGGTCAAGAAATAAAAGGGATTCGTCTAGGTCAAGAACAAAAAAGTACTTAAGGTCATTATGGAGTGTATGGTTCAAAACATAGAATGGGGCATCAATAATTTTTCTGACAAATTTGAACCGCAAGGATTATACTCTTTGGTAAATAGAACGTTTAGTGAAGCTGCGTAATTCCAAATTGGTTTTATTATGGAGGACTTACCTTTCTTGACTTTTGTTGAAATACCATGTATATTTATGAGTTGCCTTTATTTACTTTAAACTAATATTATGTGGACATAGTTTATTAGAGTAATTCATTAAGATAATTATTGAAATATTTTTATATATTGTTAGTCATTCAGTAACAATAAAATGTTATATTTTATTTTATCATTTCTGCCTTAATTTTAATTTTTAAACTCTGATGTATAAACAGAAAAAAAACAATGAGAATATAAGTATGAAAAATTAATATAATTTTTTCACTCTTTTAAAGTACTCTACAGTTGGAAGAAACTAAATTTTTATAGTTAGAACTAACTTTAGTTTTAAAAACAATTTTTGTAGGGGAAAAATTTAGTGCAAAACAACTATATATTTAATCATTCTATTCTCATTGTTTTTTTGTAAAAAAAAAAAAAAAAATTAA
>KZ651054.1:867334-878950 GCA_001010745.2 Gerris buenoi | reverse complement strand
TGAAAATGACCCAAAGAGGGGTCGAAATATCGCAAAAGTGAGCCTTTAATTTCTTCCTTTAGACCCTATTTTCAATAAGATTCATATACAAGAAAACATTGTGGATTGAATTGACGGATTTTTGCTTGAGGATTTCCTCTTGGTGTATGGCCGCCTTTGTTCCTACCTTGAGATATAAAAGTCCTAAAATGAGCAGCTTTAAATTTTGAAGCATTTTTGTAACCATAAAAGGAGCCATTTATAATAGGAGATCTCTAGGATTTGATTGGTAAAGCTCATTTTTGACGTTTTAAGGTTAATAATCTCTAAAAGGCAGTAAAATGCGCGACTTTTTCAAACATAAAATACCGCCATTTTTGAGAAGATGTTGAAATGCTTTATCTGAGTTTTATATTGAAGTAGAAGTACGAAGAGAAGAAGAAGGCGGATTGGCGGATACCATATATGTTCTTATTTTCTTCTTAAGGGTTTTTTTGTCGTGTTCACACATTTTTCAAATAGCGTGTAGCGCGTAGAGCGCAATTTTTGGAACTCTAACGAAAGACTGCTTTCAGAACTATATTAGAATTAAATCAAATTATAATCATTATTAATTATTGGAGACAAGCAGAGAAAAATAGACTTCAGCTTAGAAGTTTTATTAGAATTATTCACAACTTAGTCCTGTATCTAGCTCCACCTATGTATTCATAATGTAATTAACAAGTACAATTTAAGTATGATCATAGTTTTTTCTACAGTAAACTGAATCTGATTGCAATAAATAAATACAGCGCAGTGGCAGCGATAAGGGGCCCGCAGGGCCCGCGGCGCGGGGGGCCCCGGGGATTTGGAGGCCCTTGGAGGCACCTGGAAGGGAAATAAAGGGGCCCCCACTACAAAGTATGCGGGGGGGGCCTCCAAATCTTACCGCCGCCACTGGAACAGCGGATCTGTAAAAGGCAATGAGAGCGGTTGTTGAACCGGAATCGCCGAGTTGTGGTCTGAAATACGCCTTGTTGAGTCTGCTATAAATTACCATATTATTATTTCTAAACTCATCCGCCCTGACCTGATACTACGCTTATTGTTTATCAAACAATCAAGTTCTTTCTTTCGTAAATAGAAATTTCCTATTTTTTTTACACTTTTTTTTAGAATAATCGATAAATCAAAATATATTTATATCTGTAAATTGATTTTTTTCCCCTGAAAAATTATAAAGCTTTTTACTTTTCCTTACCTAAAAAGGAAAAGTATTGATTTCACCCAAAACATTCGAAAACTGAAATTTTCACGAAATTATCTGTTTTGGATTTATTAGACCAAAACGTAAGTGGTTTTTAGCTGGATGTCTGTTGTCTGTTTGCGTCACGTTTTAAGCTGGAGAGTTGAAACTTAGTACAAAAATCAGTCCTTACATGTAACTATGCCGCCCACAATATCATAAATTGGTGTCACCATTAAACCATTTTTGATGTCAGTAAAAATTTTAAGATTGTGCTGAAATCTGACTCATAATTCCTCTTTGATATCATCTGCCGTGTCGCCATTATAAAAATATATTTTTAATTTTTTTTTCTTTTTTTGGGTTTTAGTCCCGATCCACTGCCAGGGTTATTACAGGACGGGGTTATCCGGCCACTTTTCTCATCTATTCGATGAGATCATCAGTGTGAAACATGTCTCACCTTTCTGTCTCTGGGATTCGAACTCTGATCCGGGGTTTAGACCTTGGTTTCAGAGTCGAGTGCGTTAACCACTCGGCAACGCCGGCCCCTAATAATAATAATAATAATAAATATCTATTATTATGTAGGAAAGTGTTTCTTTACATTTTTAAATATCTTACAATAACGGAACTCATTATAGCGGACAACTTTTAACCGACAAACAAAATTGTAATTCACAAAATAAAACAAAAATGTTCTAATTTATTAATTTGGTTTTATTTTGGTAAGGAAGAGTTTCAAGATCTGCGTCCGATTTTATTGTATAGAGGAATCAAAAAATAAGAATATACCTACTTATAAACCTGTCAATTAAATTAGAACTTTTCCGGAAGATTTTGATTGAAAAAGTGAATTTTGCCGTCCTCTTAAAGACGAATTTAACCATATACAAGTCGTTTCCCCAGGAAAATTTATTTCCTGAGAAAAATAGTTGAAACGCGGACAGTAAGAGGCCGAGATCGATTCCTCGCCGGGGAGGAGTTATTTTTATAGTAAATTTTGACAAAACTTTTTTTTTAAAAATCCGGAGGGCCTGCGCCCAGAGACATTAAACACGATGTGGTTCCTTTGAACAAGCCCGGGGAGTCTTGTATCAATTCAATACTGGATTGATACAAGACGACTAAACCCTTCCCGCATGAGCGAAGTGTTGGTCGGTAATCACATCACACCTCTGGTTATGTTTGAACGTTTTTACTTGCTCATATAAAGAGAATGAAATTGCGCGATTCTTACTTATTGGCGTTATTGTGATGGCCCGAAAATTAGATTTTGTGATTTTGATGGATATACACATTTTGAGGTCCCCTGAGTCCAAAAAAATGGTTTTTAAAAAATGTCTGTCGTTTATCGTCTATGCAGACGCCTGGAGCATAAGCTATTGGGCCTATTGGGACGAAATTTGGCATACATGTTCAGAAAAATCATAACCCGAGGATTGAATTTTAGCTCCAAATTTGGGGGCGCTACCCCCCTAATACTCTAAAAAAAAAAAAAAAAAAAAAAAAAATCCCAAAAACAGTTTCGACGATTTTTTACTGCTTTCAGAACTATATTAGAATTAAATCAAATTATAATCATTATTAATTATGGGAGACAAGCAGAGAAAAATAGACTNAAAAAAAAAATCCCAAAAACAGTTTCGACGATTTTGATTAAAAATTCTAAAATGTAGTCCATTTATAAATACAAATTTAACGATATAAGCCATTTCCCCGAGAAAAATCTAGTTCCTGAGAAAATAGCTTAAATTGCGGGCGGAAAGATCCCGGGTTCGATTCTCCGCTCTGGAGAAGTTATTTTTATGATAAATTTTGATGAAATGTTCAATAATAATTAAATGTACATACGAAAACTAGTAAATAGAAAACACTAGGCTTAGTAATTATGAACTCGTATATGAGAAAGTTTGTCTGAGTTGTCTCGGACCGATTTTTTTATCGAACCACCATGGTGGCGCTAAATCTTTCGATCAGAGTTGCATTTAGTTTAAAATAAATGGTGAAATTATGGTTTGTTAAGGCATACGTGATAAGACAAGATAGGAAGCTATGTGCCACACTAATTAGTAGACTATTTTTATAACGCCCATTACTTTTATATCTAGATTAAAAACATGACTATATTAATAAATTTATACATATTATGTAATCTATACTTTACTGATTTTCAATAGTTCGTTTGTAATTTACTAACGGTGTTTTGTAAGGATGTTCCCCCTATAATCAATTTTACCACCCTCTCTTTCACATCGTATGAAATATA
The DNA here is from genome assembly GCA_001010745.2 of Gerris buenoi. NCBI lineage: Eukaryota > Metazoa > Arthropoda > Insecta > Hemiptera > Gerridae > Gerris > Gerris buenoi. Next base: position 875,474 of record KZ651054.1, on the reverse strand, counting down.
TTAAGAAGGGTCCAAGTGTTCGTTATTTCGCTTTTAAGGGGCCGTTTGGCACCGGTTTATTGTGCAACTATTTCTTATACATTAAAATCTCGTACAAATGCAACAAAAGTTAAGCTCAAATCCACTGCTCAATATGTTCCCGTGGACATTATGCTTACTTAAAGATAACCCGTTAATTTCCGCAATAATTTCTTCTTAACATGTTAAAAGATTGAGATAAATTTTCGGGTGAAATCTAACGGAAGCAATATAATCGTTCTGAAGAACAAATAGTTTTTTTGTTACTCAGAATTCAAAACTTCCCAAGACAGAAATCAGATTCAGATTCAGATTCAGATATCAGAAAACATGTTTGGTCTCGTGTTAGTCTGTCCAACATATTTGCCCCTCCTTCAAAGATGTTTCTTCCCGTCTGTCATATCTGTCTGCTGATTTCCAAAGTCCTATGCCGTATTTTATAGATTTTAGTTCGCTGTCAGTAAATTCGGTCCAAGCTGATTGCCAAATATCTTTAAATGCCATTATCTGTGATCATGTTGTTTAAATATTTTGATAATATGTGTACGTACTTTTACAAATACATTAAAAATTGATTTTTTTTATCCTTCGTTCGCTTTTTTTAGTTTCCAGTTACCAGTTATACCGATATAAGGAGCTAAAAAAAGAGGGGCTCCAAACCAATATTGATAACAGTATATCGAATTTTAATTACGTAAAGATTTTGCGATAGCAAATTTTCGATATCACCAGTGAGCCTAAAGCATCTGAATATACATATACAGTAAAACCTGCTAAAGTGACCACCCGTGTGTATTGACCACCTGGTCAATGTGACCACTTTTTCATGGTCCCCTTCATACTTTCCTGTACATTTTCTTCTGCTTATTGTGGCCATCTGCCTAAGGTGACCACTTTTGGTCGGTCCCTTCGGTGGTCACTTTATCCAGGTTTAACTACTTTTTTCGCATTAGCGTAAACAATGGCATATGCTCCTAGAATATGCAGAGGTGCGTATGGTTACCCAGGATTACCTATAGTATTTAATGTCATTACTGCTACCTACGGTATTGTATTGACCGAACTTTTCATTATTATTGACTTTTCAGGTTTACGAATTTCTTCATAAATTTTGGCAGGCGTGTTTGGCATATTTTCAGGGAATTCTTTGGATCTAGAATTAGTTTTGTAACTTGACTTGTATTGTACACAAAACTATGTAGCAATACCGTTATAGGAGGTCTCGTCTCATAGCTAGAGGCTGTTAATTAGTCCCAACTATGTATTTAGAAGAAGCTTCACTGGGTTTGTTTGAAAGCTCCGGCTCCAAGTATTTCTTTACTTAATTTCGTAACTTGTTATTATTTAGTGTGGAATCTGCAGGTGCAGGTTTGTTAATATACTTCAATAAAGGAATTACATATGTATGTGGTGCTGGTGCGTATATGTGTATATGTATGTAATAAATAAGTGAGGGTTCGATATATGTATATGCAATAATTTTGTATATTTCTTATTTCTTGTACACATATGTGTACTGTATACGCGCAAATATGATTGGATATAAAGATAAATAACTGAAATATAATATAATACCTACATAATATATGTACAAGCTATATATATATTTTTTTTTATGTAATCCAAAAAAATATAAATTTTTAGTATGAAATGAGTTATACATAATGATGTATATTCTTATATATTTCTGGCGGTTGTATTTAATGTTGGTTTTAAAGGAAATACATAGTAGGATTTATTTATTAAGATTTATCTAAGGATTAGTAGGATTTTAATTAGGATTTATCTAGAACTAGTAAAGAATTTCTTCATATAGTAAATAGTAAAATTTAGTAAGAATAGTAAGAATTTCTTCATAATGAAGATGAAAATAGTGAATGAAAAGAAATGGTATCTGTGGAAAAGATTGTATAAAAAGAATTCTAATAGTGAGATAGTATGTACAGTACACACAGATAATGATGGGGTTGGTGGTGGAGTGGGTCGGTTTGAATCAAAGAGCTGGAGGGGAGCTGTACAAAGGAAGGAGGAAGAGGGTATGGGATGTTGAAAGAGAGGCCCCGAGGCCACGAGTTCTTTACTCCACGTACATTTGGCGGTCTTTATACCAGGCATTTAGACTAGTGTAAGAGGTAGGTCGTAGTGACTCATTGTCTTACTCTGTCCCACTCATTCTAGAATCACGGCACTCTCCCTCTACTCGAGACTCAAGGCTCGACTTCATTCAGCGCTACCTCCTGTTCAAGCCTGATACCCGGTTACAAAGCTTCGTTTATTCGGTCTGACGATTCCCACCCACCCTTGTGACAGTGCTACTTCCTTCCTGCGCTCTCTTCTCACCCGCCCGCTACCTGCCATCTCTCGCTCCCATGCAACCCTGGGAAAAAAAACATCTGTTTCTTTGAAGCAATAAGCAATCTCTAACCGGGAGCTTTAACGATCAATTCACCCGCTTAACAATTACTTTGCGTCCCACCTANGATGGCGGCCAATATGGCAGAAGACTAAAAAAAATAGTTTTAGTGAGCATAATATGTTATACATCGTTTTAAAGGTATTTAAGATTGGACGAGGGGGGGGGGGCAGACCTTTTTAAAATTTCCGAGATTAGATGCCTAAAGGGTGATTCAGGTTCGTCTCTCTACGGCCGACAAAACAAACTTTGATTGGACGCGGTGGGCAGACCTTTTAACCCCCTTTTTCCCTACCCTACAAATGGCACTTTAACGACGATTTCGCCCGTTTCACGACCGAAATATGAGGTCTGATGGGTGTTTCGCGTTCGCCACTTCAAGCACGACAAAATAAGACACACTTTGATTGGACGCGGCGGGCAGACCTTTAACCCCCTTTTTCCCTACCCTACAAATGGCACTATAACGACGATTGCGCCCATTTTACAACCGAAATATGAGGTATGAAAAGTGTTTCGCGTTCGCCACTTCAAGCCAGGCAAAATGAGCCCCGTTTGGATCCGNAAAATAGAAAATATTAAAGAAATCGGTCGATATCGGGACATATTTGAGTCCCACCGGGACTTGAAATATGAGCGGGACAAACTCGTCAATATCGGGACTGTCCCGCTCAAATCGGGACGTCTGGCAACCCTAGTCCCACCTATTTCTCTCCCGCAACGTCTTTAACTGCACTTTTTGTTTATTATTATTTAATTCATATCTTCAATTTCATGTATACTATCACTTACTGTTAGTTAGTAACAGTAAAATACTGCAGCAAGGCAGCAAGTAATTTATAAAAATTGGTCCGAGACAACTCAGACAAACTTTCACATAATACGAGTTCATAATTGCTTGGCCCAGTGTTTCATTTATTAGTTTTCGTACCTACATTTAATTATTATTGAACATTTCATCAAAATTTATCATAAAAATAACTTCTAGTCGACGGGGAATCGAACCCGGCCTCTCTCTGTCCGCGTTTAAAGCTATTTTCTCGGGAACTAGATTTTTCCCGGGAAAATGGTTTATATCGTTAGATTCGTATTTTAAATGGACATTTTAGAATTTTTCAATCAAATTCGTCGAAACCGATTTCAAGAATTTTTTTCATGTTTTTTCAGTTTTTGGGAGGTAGCGCCCCTAAATTGGATCTAAAAGTCATTTTTTGATTTCGCCTAGGGTATGATTTTTCTGAACATGTATGCAAAATTTCGTCAAAATCTTGAAAGATTAGGTCGAAAATCTCTCAAAGTTTATGCTCCATGCGTCTGCAATCTGCATAGACGACAGTCGACAGACAGGCATTTTTTAAAAACCACTGTTTTGGACTCGGGGGATCCCAAAACGTGTAAATCCATCAAAGTCCAATTTTCGCGCCATCCCAATACTTTATCTTTATATATGTGAATGAGAAAGTAAAAAAGCATAACGTTAAAAAACTGTGGAAAGGACTATAAAAATGGAAAACGACGTAGAAACCAAAAAATGACGTATAACATTTATATTAATTATTTGGGGGAAAAAAATAACACTTAATAAGAATATCATAATAATTGTAAACTAGAAAATAGAATGGCATATCCGTCATAAAATGTAATATATTTAACAAGTATCATCTCGTCAAGACATAATATATTATATTAGCCTAACAGAAACACGCATGATGTATAGATATGCGATATGCATGTATGAAATAGGTTCCAATAATTAATATGTAAGTGGTCAGAACAATAAAAAAAAAAAAACTAACATAATTACTTTCAAATTCAGGAAATAGTTGTCATTTATCTGTTTATTATTATTAAATATTATAAACGTTATCTAATAACAATTCTGTTGTCAGATAACAAGATAACGGAAGTGAATTGTTATTTTAATAATTGTCAAATTATTAAATTAACAAGGCACAGGATATCAATTTAATACTTTATATTATATTTTATAATACGTGTTTTTCTTTTAAATTACATATAACTATAGTAGAGTATTTTTTTTTAGCGGAAATCTATCATGTTGCAATACATTAAATGATAAATTATATTATTAACGTAGTATGGAAATAAATACCATTGTATTACCTTAAAATAAAAAATAAAATAGATAAACGAGGGATATTACTGGCATATTTGTTAATAGGGGGGAAAATATAGAAATCGGGGATTTAAACGTTTTGTTATGTATATTTTGATATTAGTAGGTGTTCCACAATTATATTTTTCTTTTTACCTCCAAACTCATCATTGGTAAAAGAACATACAGATTGAATACCGTGCTTTTTTAAAGTCCATACTATATTAGTTTATTTCTTGTATTTTATCTTTGAAATAGTTTGTTCTTTAATTATTTCTCTATTTACCGATCATATAATATAATTTTAAGATTATGAAATAATTATGTAGAATTATAATAATTATAATAGTCATAATTGATTTCTTTGAAAATTCTTTTATTTCTTATTGAATCATTTATTTTATGGAAATTATTGTTTTATAAGTAGGAAAAAGGTGTTAAAACTCAAAAAAATTGTTTTAATCAGTATTTGTTTTAGTTCCTCAAAAATTTATACAATATATTTAAAAGGTTACGTTCAGGAAATAAAATTTAAATTAGAGAGATGGGTGCGAATATATCTAATTTGGAAGAGATAGAGAATCTAACAGACAGGTAATTAAATATTTTTATTAATTATAAATTTCCATAACTTATGAACTAGAATAAATATTTTTGAGAAAAAAACAAACAAACAGAATTTTCTATTAAATGGGCGGACTTTTAAAGGTAAATATAATTTGAATTTCTTTTGATTCTTTATAAACACTAAAGCTATTTAAATTACAACCATGAACTATTATAAATTTATGAATTTATTATTTCTAGATCATTTGGCAAAGAAGCAGAATTTTCCATTAATGGGCGGACATTTAAAGGTAAATATAATTTTATTAATCTTTAATTAGAAAATATTTAATTGTAAATATAATGAGCGAACATTTAAAGTTAAATATAATTTAATTAGAAAATAATTAATTGAAATTTAGATGGACCTATTTTATAAACTAATTATTAAATATGCGTATGGTTATTTATAAACAATAAATTTAAGAAGAGTGACCTCAAAAAAAACATCAATGATTAAAAAGAGTTTAATTATGAGTTTAAATATATTTTATTTAATTTTTGATTTAAAATGAAATGCATATTTCATTTTATTAATTGGTTTTGATTTAAAGAATCTAGGGCCAAAATGGAGAAAAATAATATGTTAACTTCAAGTCCTGATTGAGAGAGAATTTTTTAAAATAAGTTTTTAAATGTGTGGTCACATTTCATAATACAGTACAAAGTACAAAGTTTCTTTAAAGTTTTCTTCTCGAGCTCTAGGAAAAGTCTTTAGACAAAAGAAGAAAGACTGAAGAAGAGGTGGCTTGGACATGGCTCCTAGCTAGATAATTTTAATTTTTTAAAAAAGAAAAAACTCTTATTTTCCTTTTTTAAGAACGACTTTAAGAAAAACTGGTTTCATAATCAAATTAAACATTAACTTTAGTCCAGTAACTTTGTCGCCTGAATGTATGGGGTAGTATGCGTTAAATCCGGTAGTTCTGATTTTTTGCAGACTTGTTTATGATGTTGGCCTAATGAATAATCCAAGTTTGTGACCTCGAGCGCCGAACGCAACATTGTCAAAAATCGAAAAAACCGCGAAAAAAATGTTATTTTTTTAAATTTTGGTGATTATAACCCTAAAGGATTAGTTTTTGAAAAAACGTTTGAAAGACGTTTTTAAAGTAGACGAAATTTGCTACAATATGATACTAGAATTGTCTCTGTAGACCCAATAGTTATCGAGATAAAGCCTTTCAAAGTTTATCATTTTTTTCGAACTTCGCAATTATTTGAAATACATTTTTGCAGAGATGCAGCCCCACAACACCTCTGTGGATTATTTCTTGGGGCTGCACGAAGAGTTGTGGGACCGCGTGCAGCTGCAGGAAGGCAGGATTAAAATGTTCATCAGTCTGAAGGCACTGCAGCGGGGCCCCTTGTGACAATATACCTGATGTTGCAGTAGTATAGATATCCCAGACGGCGACGATCTGTCCTATGTCGAAATGGAGGATGATTGTGGGCACAAGACGTCCACGATTCATCACCACCCCAATACGTCGATCCAGATGCGGACGAACCTCAACTGGGACCTTCCAAGAGGGCTAAATTAATTTAGATTTTTGATTTTGAATACTAATCAATTTCCTAACAAATAAACTTATTAACTATTGTTGTACTAATATTTTTTACTGCATTATTCGTAGCTTAGCTTAAACATAATCGTTCACACTTCTCATTTTATTTTTTAATATCCCATCATAAAAGTACAGGGCTTCAATAGTATAATTAGGGTCAAAATTAATTCAGCCCTCCTGGAAGGTCCCATTAGAGGTTCGTCCGCATCTGGATCGACGTAATGGGGTAGACGTCTTGTGCCCACAAGTCATCCTCCATTTCCATTGGACAGATCGTCGCCGTCTGGGATATCTATACTACTGCAATATCAAGTATATTGTCACAAGGGGCCCCGCTGCAGTGCCTTCAGACTGATGAGCATTTTAATCCTGCCTTTCTGCAGCTGCACGCGTTCCCACAACCCTTCGTGCAGCCCCAAGAAATAATCCGCAGAGGTGTTGTGGAGCTGCATCTCTGCAAAAATGTATTTCAAATAATTGCGAAGTTCGAAAAAAATGATAAACTTTGAAAGGCTTTATCTTGGTAACTATTAGGTCTACAGAAACAATTCTAGTATCATATTGTAGCAAATTTAGTCTACTTTAAACACGTCCTTGTAACATTTTTTTCAAAAACTAGTCCTTTAGGGTTATAATCACCAAAATTTAAAAAAATAACAATTTTTTCGCGGTTATTTCGATTTTTGGCAAAGTTGCGTTCGGCGCTCAAGGTCACAAACTTGGATTATTCATTAGGCTAACATCATAAACAAGTCTGCAAAAAATCAGAACTACCGGATTTGACGCATACTGTGATGTATAAAGTTAGTGGACTACTTGTTCTATAAATAAAAGTAAAAGAAAATAAATCCAAAATGCTTTTCACCTACGTGATAAATATACAGTACAACATTTCTATAAAGTTTTCTTCTCGAGCTCTAAGAAACGTATTTAGATAAAAGAAGAAAGTCAGAAGAAGTGTTCACTTTTCATAATACTTAACATTTCTGTAATGTTTTCTTTTCGAGCTAAAGGAAACGTAGTTAGGGTTTCCATTAGAGTGCTCAAATCTCGATTGAAAGTTAAAATTGAACCAGTGGCGTACACAGGGGGGGCCCACAGGCGGATTTTTGCCGATGAAACTAAAACATTTTTATAGCTATACTGGCCGGATTATCGGCTGGGACCAGATTTTTGCCGATGAAACTAAAACTATTAAAAACTATACCGGCCCGATTGCCGGCTGGGCCCGGATTTTTGTCGATGGATCTAAAACTATTAAAAACTATACCGGCCTGATTGCCGGAGTTTTTATACTTAATATTTTCAAGATGGCGGCCAATATGGCGGGCGACTAAATAAAAGTTTTTAGTTACCATGGCATGTTATACATCTATTTAAAGGTCTTGAAGTGTAGAAAAAGAATATGTAACTATTACA
>KZ651054.1:844481-866067 GCA_001010745.2 Gerris buenoi | reverse complement strand
ATTTTTAAATAGCCAGCATTCAGCCACAAGTTATCATTATCAGTTATCATTAGTCTTCATTGCCGGTGACGATAAGTAGAAATTGAACATGTGTTAGGAATTAGCTGCTAATTGCTAATAAGGTGAGAAGGGATTTTATCCTCTTCCTCGCACAGCATGCACAATGGGCTTTCCGCTTAGCCAAGCAGATGTAGAGATCGATTTAGTCTACAGTGTCCAGTAAAAATGCTTGTCAAAAGATGACAGGATTTGGTAAGATGCTGAGATGGTTCCAGGATCATCATTATTCATTGTACCTGAAGCACTGTTCCATATTCTGTTGAAATCTAACTTCATGAAAGTATCCTTATGGAATGTTTCACTCCACAACATGACACGCCAACAACTTGTTCTGTTATAATTAGGGACGAATTGGAACCTGTTTTTGACTAACTGAACAGCAATCTTATTGCCCCAATACCACAATCTCATGGAAACCATATAAGTTTTACCTTATTAACTTGACCAGTGCTTTGATCTTTGATCACTGCCTGGCTTTCAGAGTAGATTCTAATTTGAGTGTTGGAGATTTTCTTACTCAGGATAATTTGAGAACAATCCAAAATAGCATATATCTCGGCCTGAAATACAGTGGCATATTTTCCTAAGCTCACACTAAGCTCTTATTGGGGTTCTGAACAGAAAACCTCAGCCCCTGATAATCTTCCATTAAGAACTAAAACTTGAGGCAGAAGTTTAAATCTGAATCAGTTTTAAACTTGTATCTTCTATCTCAAATCCTGCAGCGATTATGTCGGTTTTTCATTTTTAGTCGACGCCACCGGAACTGGAGATGAATACTGTGGCTGGTGGCTGAAAGCTAGCTTTACAATAAGTCAGTTTTAGGGAGAATTTTTTTCTTTAGGGATAAATATGTTGATTCAATTTTTCAATCCGCATCTCACATTGTTTTGCGGTGTTTCAGTTGGTAGTGAGATCACAGGAGACATGCCACTTGTTCAGTTCATCAGGAACGAAGCTCATCTGAAAGGAACTAAGTTTATGTGTGAGGAAGGAGGATGTGGTGCTTGTACAGTCGCAGCTACGTTCACTCATCCTGTCACTAAAAAACAAATAACCAGATCTGTCAACTCAGTCAGTCAAAATCTTATCGTTCTCAGAAATAATATAATTATTATTATCCTCCTCATAAGGTTAACTAATGAATAAATTAAAGTGGATTAGTCCCTTTATCCCAATGCTGAGGATAAGAGCCGCCATATCTAAAGATCTGCCTGCTTAATTTTACCTTTGTAAAACCTAAAGTGTAGGTGTTAAGCCTCGTCCAGACTGCCGAACCGAACAGAGGCGAAACAAGCCGAGCATTTGGTGTTTGCGCATGCCCAGTCTAAATTGCGCCTGTGCATCTTACTCTGTGCATGTGCAGAGATTCATGTTCGGCTCGTTTCCTCTGTTCGGTTCGGCAGTCTGGACGAGACTTTAAGTGGTGTTATGAATAGAATTTCATAACACTAGTTTAGATTTAACAAACACTAGTTTAAAAATATTCCTTTGATTCTTAGTAACAATGGGTTAAAAGTGCAGCATCGGCTGTCTGACTCGCCTATACAAAACGCCGCGGCCATGGCAACTAAGTTGCTAAGGTACTACAATCGTAAAATCTTTGAATCCATGATTGTGAGTGTTCTGCAAATGCCTTCGAAGCCTTACGAACTAAGCTAGCTTGGCATAAGAAAAATTAATTTCTACCTTAGGGTAAGTGTCCATCTGAGACTTTTTAGTATCGAGACTCGCTCTCGAGATTGAAATCGCTAGTGGACATGGGGCTGAGACTAGTCTCAGAGACTCGCCGACTCTCCGAGCCTCGGGAGAGACTGATGTTGCTCTCAAGTGGACAAGGTTCTGAGGTTAATCTTGAGACTAGCTCTTGAGATTTAGTCTCAGATGGACACTTACCCTTAGACACCAATTAAATATATTCCTTTTGAAAAGATAAACCTAGCTTTAATTGTAATCAAAACCATTTTTAGATTATGATTGAAAATATTGTTTTGAATATTGTCCAGTGCATGGTTCCTGTTCTGGCTTGTCATGGTTGGTCTATCACTACAGTTGAAGGTGTTGGAGGTAACTATAAGGGATATCACAAGATTCAGAAGAGGCTGGCAGCAGCTAATGGATCTCAGTGTGGATACTGTTCACCTGGATTCATCATGAGCATGTACAGGTAAAAAATGAGAAAAAAATAGTAAGTTGAAGTAAAAACAACATTATTCTTTCTTCAGTCGATAATATTCACTCAACTATGAAGTAAGTAGTACAGTGAATTACTTACTTACTTTGTGTGATCATCTGCGGCGTTAAGAAGAAAAATATGTCTAAATTACACGTTTTATTTTTTCAGTTTGTTGGAACAGAATCCTAATATTAAGATGAAAGAAGTTGAAAACGCACTGGGTGGTAACATCTGTCGATGTACCGGATATAGACCAATTTTGGACGCATTTAAGTCATTAGCTGTTGATGCTCCACCAAAGCTTGTGCAAGATCTCTCTTCTACCGAGGTAACAATTTGTCTTGAATGGAATAATTTTTATTTTCTGATTATATAGAGCAAATTGAGGTTTGCTGAAATAGTTATGTATCACCAATCCCCCCCTCCCCACCACCCCCAGGGGGGAAAATAGCCTTCCTGAAAAAGTTTAATTAAAATATATTCTAATTCTTTAAGGATCGAAAATAGCTTCGTTAAAAAGATTTTTTGTTTGGTTGCATTTATGAGATCTTGTGAAAATTATCGTAAATAAGACTCAAAATTAAAATTTGATTGGTTACTTGGCCCTCTCTAAAAGTTAGAGGTGGTTAGAGGTGATCACTAACAAACAACTTACTAAGCTTAACTAACAAGTACCTTCGATTATATTAAACATTACATTAGCTTTCTTTCCTTTTTTTTCGACCAAACAAAAATCCTTTTGATTTTTAATCACTGTGACAGAAATAGTAATGAAGCAATTAAATACATATTTCCTAATTATTTTCTTCAGGATGAGCATTGCTCGAAAAAAGCAGAATGCCAAGGCTGCTGTGGTTCCAAATGTTTCGGAGATATTGAAGACATGGATTTAGTTTCTTCAAGCAAACCTCTTGCATTGACCCTTAAAAATGAATCAGAATGGTACAAACCAGCCAACAAGAAAGAAATATTCGAGCTTCTCGATATGATCGGCAACAGGAAATATAGATTTGTAGCGGGTAACACTGCTCAGGGTAAGCCTTAAATAATTAACTGTACGATTAATCACATTGTCTTTGTAAATTTAACTAGTTATTCTTAAGGGCCATAACTTAGAGTTCATTTAACAATGATTGGTTATCAATAATTGTTTATCTACGTCTTTAAGGATAATATAATTTGCAAATTATATCATCAAACTGACTCCGACTACTGGATAACAGTTTTAAAAGTTAACCTACCGTGAAAAGTAGAGATATTTTCCTTCTGTGTATTTTATAGTTTACTATATTAAAATATTATGGCTTACATCTTGAGGAGCCTTCTCCCAAGTATTAATGTCTATCTTCATAAAATCAGTCTGGGCTTAAACAACTGATTTGCCTAAAACATTTACTTTGCCTAAGGGAACAATCCGATCTGGACTGACAGACTGACATATTACCTCCTTCAAACACACATACATACTTACTAACAATTGAACATAGCTAATGCCATTTGGCAATACTGTATCTTTTTAACAGTCAAAGAATTTTCAGAGTCAGATGAGTAGTTCCAGATTACTGCTGTAAAAAGATTCGTTTTGTGAAATTTGAAGTACCAAAATATTTTTTCCTTAGTATTACGTACCACTTGTTCATAAACTAAAAAAATATTCGTAGTGATTAACTGAGTCAATTGGCAATATAAATTAATAATGTTTTCTTAACAGGTGTATATCGTATAAAGACGGATCCCGAAGTATACATTGACGTTAACGGATTGGTAGAAACGCATGAGCACACTATATCAGCAGATCAAGTATCTTTAGGTGGAAATCTTTCACTTACAGAAACTATCGATGTACTCAAGGAAGCATCAGAAAAATACCCGAATCAGTTTTTCTACTGTGCTACTATTGCCGATGGCATTGATCAAGTGGCAAACGTTAGCGTAAGGAATGTAAGTTTTCCGGCAATCATACTGATATAAAAATTAAAGAGTATAAAAGTTAATTTCAGGGATCCGCATACCTTCTTCTTTAAATTTTTAACAGAATTAGAAATTTAAGATAGGTTGTTAAACCATAATTTTCATTGATTAAAGGCGATTTCATCAAGCCGTCCTTTTGTTTTGATGTTCAAGATTTTTTTTTATTAAGATTACATGCTCAATTCAAAATACTCAAGTGGCAAAACTGATCCAAGAGACATACATCCCTGGGATATCCTTTTGTCCAGATTTTATCCCGTCCATAATCGTTGGTCCATGGGTTACCCTATGGTTATTCCGTTTTGGATGCCTCTTTGAGTCATCCTAAGGATGTCCATAGGACATCATTTTACCTTTATTGGGAGTCTTGGTAGCTCGTACAACAGTTGGCTCTTCTGTTAACGAAGTTAGCATTCTCGAGCGTGGTCACATCTTGGATGGGTAACCACAATTCCTTGACCGGGCCCCTCCACTCGGTGTTCACCCAGGATCGCTATAGAAATGGGTGGCTGATCATGTGAAATGGTGATTAACTGCTTGAAAATAGTAATTGGAAGGTTTATACATTAAATAATTATACAGTTGTACATAAGCTTTTTGGCATTGAATTTAGGTGCTAACTAGCTTTGTTGGGTAATTATTAATTTCTCTCAATTTTAATGATCTCAGATTGGAACAATAGCCGGAAATTTAATGATAAAACATGAAAGAAACGAATTTCCATCAGATGTGTTTACAATGTTGGAAGGAGTTGGGGCTCTCATTGTAATACGTAAGTGCATTCAATGTTATTGACGTGAACAAAAGTTTGGATTATACGGAATTTAATGTATTCTTACTCATAAAGCTGTTATTAGTTAATACAAAAATGTAGCAATAAAGATGATGCTCCGTATATTTACAGATGATAAAACTGGAATGGAGAAAAGAATGACTCTTTTGGAGTTTTTGACGACAAATATGTCGAAAAAGTTAATTACAAAGTTAGTCCTCTACCCATATGATAGAAAATCTTACCGTTTCGGTTCCTACAAGGTAATGTATTTAAAAAAAAAAAGTTATCTTATACATGATTATTTAATAAATATTATGAACTCACATCATCGTACAGATTTAAATACATCTAAGTAAAATTGTGTAATCCTAAATGCTTTATAATACGGTAAAACTCATTCTACATCATTTTATTATAATATGACATTTTAGATAAGCCAAAGGTCTCAAAATGCACATGCATATATCCATGCATGTTTCCTCATGAAAGTAGACAGTACTATGAGATTTAAGGTTCTGGAAAAGCCTAAAATTGTTTTCAGTGGAATTTTACCAAAGTTCGTAAGTATTTTACAAATTCTTATCTAAACCTTTTCCTAAATATGTATATAAATATTTATGTGTGCTTATAAATTTGAAATAAATTTTACTTTCACTGTACTATTGTAAGAACGTTTGCTTCCTAATGTTTGATGTTAAATTATGATACATAATCATCTAAGAACTATATTTGTCCTTTGCAGGTCCATGCAAGTAAGACTGAAGATTACTTAATGGGCAGACAACTTCTGAATCCAAACACTTTAACCAAAGCGCTTAGTGTTCTCTCAGGAGAGATTGTACCTGATCAAAAGTTGCCAGATGCAAGCCCTACTTACAGGAAGGGTCTTGCCGAAGCACTTTTCTACAAGGTGAGTTTGGTTGCTCTTATTAATTTGTTTAAACTAGGGATATACCACATATTCAGGGATCTTTTACAACACTACAATGGTACTGAACATAAAAGTCCAGAAACGCCCCTTATCTATGTTCCGAACCGAAGCAACTACGATCGACGACGAATAAAAATCGGTCCGAGACATCTCAGACAAACTTTCTCATATACATGTTCGTAATTGTAATTACTCAGCCAAGTTCTCTTCATTTATTAGTTTTAGAGTTTTCGCAGGTACATTTAATTATTATTGACCATTTTATTAAATTTTGAATTAACTCCGTCCGCGTTTACATGCATTTTCACAGTAACTAGATTTTTCTCGGGAAAACGGCTTTTATCTTTAGATTCGTATTTAAATGGACTACATTTTAGAAATTTTTAATCTAAATCGTCGGAACTGTTTTTGAGAAATATTTTTCACGTATTTTCAGAGTTTTTGAGGTGAAGTGCCCCCAAATTTGGAGCAAAATTTCATTTCGCCTCGGGAAATGATTTATTTTTAAGAGATATGATGTATGCCAAATTTCGGTAAAATCGGCCCAGTAGTTGAGGTTCCACGCGTCTGCACAGACGGCAGACAACAGACATACAGACAACAAACGATAGACAGACATTTTTTAAACTCAGGGGACAACACAACGTGTAAATCCATTAAAATATCAAAATCAAATTATCGCTCCAGTACAATACCTACTTTCTCTTTCTACGAAAAAGTAAAAAGAAAAGGACGCCGGATTCAATTTGGTGCCCTCAAGACTCAAGACGCCACTGGTGGCGTCCTCCGGTTATGGTACCATTATATTATAATTACGGCTGATTGGAGTAGTACCTATCTCATATCTCATGTCGCACACATCGCTACAATAGCAGCGATGGGTAGGCCCATAAATCAAGCTGTATCCCTGTAGGTAGTGTCTTACGATGCGGATTACTTGGTGCTACATTATTTCATCGTTTATTTTTTTTTATAATTATGTATTATATAAATATCATTGATTCATAGGATATTCGTTAACATCGTTAAAACTAAATAATTTTTCGTAACTTCTTTGGTTCTAAGTCGAGGCTATAATTTCACTTTTTTGTTTAGTTTGTGTTGTCTCTATCTCCTGAAGATGTGACACCACAGTTCAGATCTGGAGCTGAAGTTTTAGAGCGACCACTCTCCGAGGGTTCTCAGGATATAGACACTGATAAGGGACTCTGGCCTATCAATAAGATGATACCTAAAATTAACAATCTTCTAATAGCAGGAGGTAAGCAATTCTTTGAATTTCCATTCCAATGTACAACTTTTATGTTGACAATGTCCATTTTGCAAGAAACATTTTGCATTTCTTGCAAAACAGACTTATTATTAATTTAATTGAATTTATTTGTGTATTAATTTTAATTTCAATGTCAGATAGTTAAAAGATAGTGCATTCATAGTATCCAGAAGGCTTATTTTGTATAGTTGGTGGTTGAATTTAGATATTTCCCTAATTTTACTACATGGGTCATAATATATAAACTTTATAATTTATTTAAATTTTCTTGAAATTTAAAACAACCCCATTCATATCCCTCTATAGTCGCTGTATTTCTGATGATAAATCCGTGTAATTCTTTTTCTTTTCTTTTTTTGTATGAGGCCTCCATTTTTCGTACGTGATAGGTTCTGCAATGCCTGTACTTTCTTTTTATTTAGCCTTATATTTTAATTATCAATTAACATCTATAACATATAATTAAGGTGTAATATATCATAGAATAATTAATTATTGAAACCAACGAAGTACAGAAAATACACTATAAATAATTCTGGCTAGAAAAATATAATGTTAATACTGTAACGTTTTTCATCATTCATAATTCATTATTACTGCACACAACACTTGCGTATAAAGTACGTCTTTAACCATTTTAATCGAATCTTCAGAGGTACAGACCTGCGTGCCGTTCAATATGCTAAGTTACATTACAATATACAAGCTGCATCCTTGATTCTTCTATAGATGAGTCCTTAGTTGCATCCTTAGTTCATGTTTATCATAATATACATGAACAATTTTCCTAACTGTATCCAGACTAGCGTGAAAGGACAGTAGATTAGTATTTAACATGATAAAGGATAATAAATGTTTAACTTATTTAATAAGTGTTTGTTTCCTAAAGCTCTTTGCTATACTTGTGATAGGTGAAGCTGTGTATTCAAATGATATACCAACCATGACGGATGAACTTTATGCACAAATTGTTTTATCAGATCGTGCCTGTGCTACAATCAAAAGGATTGATCCTTCGGAAGCATTGGTTTGTAAACCCATTCATATTTTAATAAAAAAAAAAAAAAAACCCTTCCTTACTCGATCTATTTTGTTGCTGTGTATGTTAATTGCTCTTATTAATATTTATTACTATTTAGTTATTATATATTTTACTTGTATTTCAGAAAATACCAGGAGTTGTTGCTTTTTATAGTGCAAAAGATATCCCTGGAAAAAACACCTTTAATACTGATAACGGTTTCTTGTATCCTATGAAGGAAGAAGTGAGTAAAGTATATCACTAGATAGTTCACGAACATAGCTTTAGTATCTGTTGTAAACTTAAACTATAACTAATTTTAAATATATTATTCAATTCTAGGTGTTTGCTGACGGTACTACAAGTTATGCAGGACAACCGATTGGTGTTATAGTTGCTGAAAGCCATCTAATTGCGAAAAAAGCAGTTAAAGTTGTTAAAATTGTTTATAGCAAAATGGAAAAACCGATGACCAAAATTAAAGAAATTGTTGAGAAGAATGTCACATCAAGAATATCATTTTTTAACAAAATGGAAGCTACTCAGACGAAAAGTAACTTGCACTAAAATTAATTATGAAGTTAGTTACGAGTTTATAATCAAATGTTACAGTATACTTTTAAATAAGTTGTTGGTAATAAATAAGGAGAAGAAGAAACAAAATGGATTAGTTTACTCTCAAACTACTGGTACAAACAACTTCTTACTATCTCGTCAAACTGATTTCTTCGTAAAAGTTATCCCTGACATCCATGGAACTTCCGTTCTGTAGTGTTCCGCACACATGGGAACTCTGGATAGATATCTAGTTGATGGTGGTGTTTTTGCCATTTCTTGGATAATTTCCGAGCTCAAAGGAACCTTTTTCTCTGTCTAATCCTCGACCCACAAGTGCAAGGCTTGCTCCATTCCCTCCAATCTAAAATTATTGAGCTTCGCTTCGCTCAGCTCTTATGCCACACTTTGCATTTGTTTGGACGCATACTCCTCCTGAACGGCTGAACCGATTCGCACAAATTTCGGCATGGTCAATGTGACCAACCACATAGGAAGGTTTAAATCTAAAATGGTCCAAATTGGTACACAGGGGGACGAGGTAGGAGGTACAAAAGTTTCCTCCTGAACGGCTAAACCAATCCACACAAAATTCATCACGGTCAATATGACAAACCACATGAAGGGATATATCTGAAATAGTCCAAATTGGTACACAGGGGTACGGGGTACAAAAATTTTCTCCTGAACTGCTGAGCCAATCCGCACAAAATTCATCACGGTCAATATGACAAACCACATGAAGGGATATATCTGAAATAGTCCAAATTGGTACACAGGGGTACGGGGTACAAAAATTTTCTCCTGAACTGCTGAGCCAATCCGCACAAAATTCATCACGGTCAATATGACAAACCACATGAAGGGATATATCTGAAATAGTCCAAATTGGTACACAGGGGTACGGGGTACAAAAATTTTCTCCTGAACTGCTGAGCCAATCCGCACAAAATTCATCACGGTCAATATGACAAACCACATGAAGGGATATATCTGAAATAGTCCAAATTGGTACACAGGGGTACGGGGTACAAAAATTTTCTCCTGAACTGCTGAGCCAATCCGCACAAAATTCATCACGGTCAATATGACAACCCACATGAAGGGATATATCTGAAATAGTCCAAATTGGTACACAGGAGTACGGGTACTGAGACTAATTAAATAATTTTAGTAGCAATCAAAGCACTTTCTTTGACACTTCGTCATATATTTTCAAATTGGATGATCGAAATCGCGGTCATCGAGGGCTTTGGTTTCCTACACAGATTGTTTTTTAATAGATTAATAAAAATAACATTCGAGGGCTCCAATTTATAAGCTTTTGTTGGTTAAACTAGTAAAGAAAAGAGGTATCGCAACCATTTTATTGTTACAGCTAACGTGAAGCATAAAATAGAAGGAGATTTTGAACTTAAAGGACAATATGCCTTAACGATGGAACCTCAAACTTGTATTGTGATTCCAAAAGAAGACGTACTTCTAGTTCATCCAGCTACACAGTGGCCACAAGGATGTCACGAAGCCATCGCATATGCCCTCAACATTCCTCAAAACAGGTAAAATATGTTTTATAAAAAAAAGAGAATATTCTGGAGTATAAAAGAAAAAATCTTTAACTTTATTTTTTAGGAGGTATAGTTGGCTTTGTTAATATTATTGTATGTGTTATCTAATTCTTATTGTAATAAATGCTATAGATGCACTACTTCTGGTTATTTAGATCATTTGTTTGAAGCTGTTGAAGACTTTTTTACTTGAGATAATTAATAATTGCCATTAATTAATATTTAATATATGAGGAAATCAGAAAGTTTTAGAACTGGAGTAGCCGGTGCATTGACCAATAATATACATTATGAAACATATTTTTATTCTATTTATTAATCATTTTCAGGATACAAATAGAAATGAAACTTGTCGGAGGTGGTTATGGATCTAAAATTACAGCTCCTTCTCAAGCTTCAGTTATCACAGCTCTCGCTGCATTTCTGACCCACAGACCAGTGCGACTTGTTATTGACCTTAAAACCATGATGAAATGGCTTGGAAAAAGAATTCCTATGTACACAAAATATCAGGTACTTGTTGCAAAATCCTCAATGAATTAACTCACGCGCTTTGAAGGATGAATCATTCATTATGATATTTTATTTAGGTAGAAGTTGATGAAAACGGAGAGATTCAGTCTTTAAACGCTAATATGTACCAAGATAACGGCTATAGCCCTAATGAAAGTGCTCTTTTCCTCGCAATGGGCCACATACCAAATATATATGACAATAGTACTTGGAACGTAACTTTGAACGGAGTGACCACGGATAACGCCTCCAACGTGTTTATCAGAGCACCTGGTTCAACTGAAGCCATTGCCACCATGGATACCATAATGGAACACATTGCCAGAGTAGTCAAGAAAGATCCACTTGAAGTGAAGAAAAGCAACATGAAGAAAGATGATCCGGATATGGTAAAAATGTTGGATGATACCATTGAAAGATCCGAGTATATTAAAAGGAAAAAGGAAATTGAGGAATTTAATAGGGTAAGTTAATACGAAAACATATTCTTATAATCAATCCTGAATTAATTTTTATACATCGTATCTACATCAAAAGATCGTAACATTTTATTTATTTACTTAGTCGAATCGTTGGAAGAAACGGGGAATAGCATTTGTACCTATGCTCTATCCTATGGCAAAATATGGAAACTTTTATGCAGGACTTTCCATCCTTCGAACTGACGGCTCAGTTCAAGTGCTTCATGGATGTGTTGAAATGGGACAAGGCATCAATACTAAGGTACACTCAAACCACTAATATTCTCAACTGAATATATATTTATAAAAACGCTAAGCAATGCACCTTAACGATGTCTTACCAATAAAAAATAATATTTCTTAATAGATTATCTTACACATTATTTGTTTATAGGCATGTCAAGTTGCAGCTCGAGAACTTGGTATTGATGTTTCCATGATCAAAGTCTTGCCGGCCAACACTTATAGTGCACCAAACAATTTCATCACGGGAGGGTGTCAGGGAAGCGATGCTGTAGCATTGGTAAGTAAAGTTTATTCAAAGTAATAAATTTACATTAGCTTCAACTACCTCAAGAAAGAAGAGAAACCAAAAACCTAGGCAATTACCATATTATTCAGAGATGTACAAAATGTATAAGAGCCTTATGGCAGGCCCAATCAAGGCTGTTGTGTCACGGATCATCCTCATAAATGATAATGATACACAGGGTGTTCAGCACCCAAATGTCAATACTTCTTTAGGAGGTGATAAAAATGATTATATTTTAACAATTATTTAACATTATCAAGAGAGGGTGGAAGAGGGGGGAGGTGGAAGGAGAAGTAGTAGTGTGAGCATATCCAAAATTAAATCAATGGTGGTTCTCCATTCTTATTTAATCAAACAAAACTTAATCAAAGAAAACTTTAGACGTAAGAAAGTTCTTCTTAAACAGTCTCATGGGATTTTCTCAACACCAGCCCTATCCTACCTGCGATTTAGGCCTACTTTTTTCATTAATTTTAAAGCTTACTAAATGCGCAATGCACCAACTATTGTAAATTTTTACATTATTCGTTTTTTTTTTTTTGGTTTTTGTGTAGTAACTGCTTGAATTATTAAAATTTATATAATAATTATATTATTCATTTTCGAATGGCTTTACATCGGGCTGAATAGAATCTGTGAAATATGAGCTAGGTATATTTTTCCCTATAAAAAAAAAATGCTGATCTTTAAAATGGTGCATACCATAATAATTTTTGTGTAATAAAATTAAAACTCAATTTAAGGCTATAACTCCAGAATGGGTCGGAAAAAAGTTTATACTAACTTTTTGGCTGTTTTGATGTGATTTGACACCCAATAGTTACTAACACTTTTTAGCGATAAATTAAGACTTCTACTTACAAATAGATTATTTCAGTCTTTAATAGAATGCAGCAAAGTAATTAAAGAACGCCTGGAACCAATTAGAAAGGAATTGGGAGAAAAATCTGAATGGAAGGATATTATCAAAGCAGCTGCCGATAAAGGTATTGATCTTCACCACAGTCACATGTAAGTTATTATTATTCAGTGGAATGGTAATTAGAATTATTCCTGCACATATAATTTCCCATTACTCATTAATTTATTTATTTTAATTTCTAGGTCTGTGTTAACAAATGATATGATGTATCCTATTTACGGTGCTGCAGTGTCCGAAGTTGAGATTGACGTTCTCACTGGTCAACTTATGGTCAATATTTTGTTTTCAATGTTTTTAAATGTCGTGAAGTCATGATTTATCGTATTTTTTATTTTTTTATTTTTTTTATTTTACATAAAATTACTTTTTTATTGGCTGCAGATAAAGCGAGTGGATCTTACAGTGGATGCTGGGCAAGCAATGAGTCCAACCATTGATTTAGGACAAGCTGAAGGAGCATTTGTAATGGGTCTTGGATATCACACATCTGAACAACTTCTTTACACTCCTGAGGGTAAACTCAAGACTAACAGAACATGGGTAAACTGTCTTTTATTTTTAAATAATGTAAGCCATTTCAGTTAACAACCATATGTTAGTGTTAGAAAAGAATCTCTATTGTTATTATTTAATTTGACAATAAATTGTAAAAATTTTAAGAACTACAAGCCACCAGGTGCTAAGGATATCCCTGCTGACTTCAGAGTATACTTTCGTAGAAGCCGAGAATCTGACGTAGGTGGAATGTACAGGTCTAAAAGTATGTCAAATATTAAATCTTTATTTTTTAGAAATATGTTAATGTTTAACTTTTATCTTTTCTTACCCTTAAAGACTCTGGCACAATGTCAGAGTGGACGCTACAACATCATGTATTCGCATATGGTACATATGTTCGTATGGTTGATGCAGAAAAATCTCTACATTTTCAGGCGTACGTATCGTTCTTGCTGGTCCTGGCTGTTTTTTCTTCATCAACGAACCTCCTGTGGGTAGAGGAATTAGCGAAGAAATGCTTGTAAAGTTGCGTAAAAAGATTCAACACTACGAACATATGTACCTTATGCGATTACACGATGTTGTAGCGTCCACTCTGGCATTGTGACGACCTGCTGCGTTGAATGACACCACTACCTCATCCCACTACCACGGCGGACGTGGATGTTCCACCAGCACATAAGGAAATGTCCGTTTCCCACGCCCCACCCTGTATAACGTATAACTTTCCACGGCTAAAATCTAAGAAGGCTATTCATTTTCCGAAGAAGAACGCATCAGAGATTAGAGATTTTGAGAATCCCGTCATTGCAAATCCATCACAGGGATCTTTCTCAAGGGAGTTGAGATTATGAGAGTTATTTGCAACTTATTCTCATCACTGCCTTGAGGATGATCCCTATAATTGGTTCGAAACGTTAGGATCCACAAACTCTAAACTCTAAATGACTCAATCTCCTCTGTCAAGATCTAGACTCTTGACTTATTATTCTTTCTTCTTTTCTTAATTAAGTATGGAAATATTTAATTCATACATTAGTAAATGTGTCTTTAAGTAACAGTGCCCCACCTCTGAGATACTGTTTTGCCTCCATCTTCTTAAAAATTCTTAAAAATACTAAAAATCAAAATACTTAAAAATCGACTCCTGTTTTTATCAACAGGTGTAATTGCTTTCAAATATTATATTTACTTTTAATACCCATATATATCTTTAAAATATTATATAAAGAGGTAAATGTAATAGTACATTACGCGTCGAGTGTGAAAAGTAGCATTTTGTATGCGAGTGTGGTGTTTACACCCGAGCGACAGCGAGGGTAGTAAAACCACACGAGCAATGCAAAATGCCGTTTTCGCACGAGTTGCGTACCTTACTTTATCTACGATTGTTAGATTTTAATAATAAATGCAGAAAAAAATAATAAACTTCCTGCATGTAAGCTCGTATTTCTCTTTTGATAAAGATGACATCAATTCGTTAGTTGTATTTTGTGCCGAATTAATTATTTCGGAAGGCGTATTATTCTCCTCATAATCACTTAAATCACTCATTCATTTTCACAAAAAACTCGATACAAACAGTTACTTTTATTAAATAAACATCAAATTAGTTATGTTAAATGTAAACAATCTCGTTAATCGTGTGTAAAGTTGAAGAATTCTTTTTTTTACGGCGCTAGAGGCGAAAAGAAGAGGAATTCTTCAAAACTATGAGACACGCATGCGCAATTAATACAGGTGTGAAGAATCACTTTCTACGAATCTAAACAGAGATACAATGTTTATATTACGTATCAATCGTAGATAAATGTATTGTTTATTCGTATTTTGGATGAATGCGAACTTTTACCAAGTATCTCCTTGTTATGAAACTTTCATCAAGAATCTCTTCTCTTGGTTATGAATCTTTCATCATTCATTTCATGAAGTATTTCTTGGTTATGAATCTTTCACCAAGTATCTCTTGGATATAAACATTTACCAAGTTTGGTTTGTCGGTGTCGGGATTTTCACAGTCTCTATTGTACCTCATGTATTAAATCAAAAGCTCTAAACTCCTCGTATTACCCTAAATTTAAAGAAAAGTGGTGTTTGTTTTTTATTGTGATTCTTTCACCGACGAATAATAGTCAAACGGAAATCATTGTTTATCAATATGTACTAAAGTCCATACTTCTAATTATTTTTATTAAATTAGTGTGCATTCCTAATTTTAATGTAATTTTACTGTTTCAATGAAGCTACTGGTGAGCCACCGCTGTGCACGAGCTATTCTGTTCCTTTGGCTATTTTGAATGCTCTGGAATCAGCTCGTAAGGATGCTGGGAACACAAATGAGACTTGGTTTAATATAGGTTTGTAATTCATGTCTGATCACAGAATTTTTTTTTACATACTTTTAAAATATCATATTAGCCCATCGATGTATTAGTATACGAGCCGTTAAGCCCTTGGCAACTGGCGAATTTGATACTGAATTTTAACGCTATATTTGGAAGCTTCCCCACAGGGAAGAGTTATTTTTATGGTAAATTTTCATAAAAAATTCATAATAATTAAATGTAACCTGGGAAACTCGAAATAGCTAATAAATGGAAACCACTGGACCAAGTAATTATGCACTCGTATATAAGAAAGTTTAATACGATTTGTATTGGACAGAATTTTATCCCAATGCTAATGGTCGCAGCTATATATCTATCGCGGATAGAAAAACTCAAGTATGAAAAAGGCTCAAAAGGATTTGGATGAGAATATAATGAAAAAGCAATCTTCCTTGAAACCTGATACCTAAACAAGTGAAACATGATCCACGCTCTTTCCACATGGATAGCTTTGGACAAAAAAGAAGGAAAAAGGCCAAGGTTATTTTAGAATGATGAAATGAGTAAACCTTGTTGGGAAGAGAGGCCCAAGATTTAAATAATTAAGAATATTATAGTAGAGAATCATGCTGTGCATAAGTGAGGGATTGCATTCTATTAATTAGTATGGAACTAACTAATTGAAACTCCTCAGATACGGCTGAATAGTATAGTAGAGAATAAAAGCTGTACATAAGTAGTAGTGATTGCATATTAATTGAAACTCTTCAGATACAGCTGAATTGTATAGTAGAGAGAAGAGAATAAAAGCTGTACATAAGTAGGAATGATTGCATACTAATTGAAACTCTTCAGTTACAGCTGAATTGTATAGTAGAGAGTAGAGAATAAAAGCAGTACATAAGTAGGAGTGATTGCATACTAATTGAAACTCTTCAGTTACAGCTGAATTGTATAGTAGAGAGTAGAGAATAAAAGCAGTACATAAGTAGGAGTGATTGCTGAATTTTATAGTAGAGAGTAAAGAATAAAAGCTGTACATAAGTTGGACAGTAGGAGTGAGGAGTGACTGCATACTAATTGAAACTCTTCAGTTACAGCTGAATTGCATATAAAGATCGAGCTACTATATATATATATATATCAATGGTGCTACTGTAATTTTCAGTGCATGTGAAAACAGATATTATAGCCCATAAATGGTATAATTTTTTGGTTAACTATATATACTCTACGTTAAAAAGTTTTGCATTTTGTTTTGGATACTTTATGCTCAGTTGAAATGATACTAGACAATTTTTTTATCAGTATATTTACTGATTTATTTTTGGCACGAAACCAATATTCGGATGTTTGGAGCTGATTTAGAAGTTGTTTTTTTTTCAATAGATCTTTGAAGCCGAATGTGGATATTTTTAGAGTAAGTTTAAACTCAAAACAAGGCAGGAATACATATGTGTACACTGAACATATCACAGTGTTGTAACAGAGAATTTATAAACCAGTTTATCAAGATAATAAAACACTCATATATATGTAGACTCATTATCACCTTAAAATTCTTAATTTTGATTAAATCAAAATAAGGCATTAAATCAAATAATATTTTTTCAGGGTTTGAAGGCAAAACCGATGACAAAAAATGTAAAACTTAGCAGTTCATGTTATGAGTAATTACCCAATCACAGAAAAAGTATAAAGAAGCCTCAAAATATCATTCCTCAAAAATGATTGGTTAAATTTTTTGAACGGGAATGCGTCACGTTTGGTCTAGTTTTTGTACCGTAACGTATTGTACCGTATTTATCTTGCGCCATCTTGCGCTCAAGTGGTACAGGTGCTAGAGCAATGCATTTTCTTGTTCTCCATCTTAATATAGACTCAAAACTAGTCAGAATTCTGAAAATTTGAATTCATTTAAAATTTTAGTTTAGCCATAATATTAAAGGGTGGGGCAGAAGATGTTGGGGCACAAGTTGGAGGAAGGCGCTACGGGAGGCCCTGATGGCTGCTCGGGTCGGAAAAAATGGCCGTACCGGGCCTCTAGTGTTAATATAACTGTAAAGGTAAAACGCGACGAATAGAGATGTAGGAATTTTAACCCAGACGCACCTAAACGGGGGCGGCGCCTAAAATAAGAAACTTTGTTCGGTTTTTGAATTTTAGCGACGCCCCCCATTGGGCGTCGGGGTCGAAATACCTAACAGTGTCTTCTCCTCGGTTTACCTTATAACTGCCTGGTACGCCCTTATTTTTTTCCGACCCAGGCAGCCACCAGGGCCTCCCATAGCGTCTTCCTCCAACTTATGCCCCAACATCTTCTGCTCCACCTATTAAAGTTCAAAAGTCAATTTGTCTGCTTCTGAAACAAAAAGTAGGGTTTTGAACCAAAAACAAAGCCATTTAAATGTCAAGTTGTCCGCTTTTGAAGCCGAATTGAACTGTGGATTTTGATTTTGCAATTATTATGAATTTAATAAATGGTTCGCAGGAGTTATAGCTAAATCAAACTTTTGAATGGACGCCATCTTGCTGAATAGGGCGATTATGCTGGTTAATGAAAGTTTCCTATTGTTTAAACTGCCTACGGCTGCTTTTTGCATGCTGAAAGCACATATTTGGGTGATTTTTTTGTTGCTTTAAATGCCTTTTTTTTGTATAGTGAAAAAAAAGCACAAATTTTTAAAATTTCTTCCAAATTTACTGACTCATATTATACTAAAAATGAAATGATTAATTGCAAATTGTTTTTTAACTTTTTTTAATATAGATTTGCCGTACACACCTGAACATATTTGGCTCTCCGCTCTGAATAATAAAACAGCCTACAAGTTGTAAATCCCCTTTATCACAATACACATACACATGCAGCACGCAGCACATCACAGAATTAATATTATACAAATCATTTTGCTTATCTGAAAACAGTGTTGTTATAAATAATTCTCTAACAAAACACCCTAAAATTTAGTTGTTTTGTTTCACGTACTTTTTTTTTAAATATAAACAAACTTATTGGACTGGTGTCTGATGTCTTTGTAACCTTTATCTACCTTATAAGTTATGGACTATACTTTTTACTCGTATTATTAGAATATGTTACTCTACAGTTTACCAATTATACAATTTTGTACTACTACAACTACAAATAGCTTTAATGTACTTTAATAATTCGTAGTTCCTGTATGTAAAGATCTAAATTTAAAAAAATATGAACAATGGCATTTTTGAGAAAAGAATCCAAAATCCTTGCTAGAAATTTACTATTATAAGTTTGCATAAGTTTTCAAAACCATTTTGAAAACGGTTTTGGTATTCAAAACTCCATGGAAACAGCAATTTAAAAACGTTTTTAGTTCAAGGTCCCAACAGTATGAAGAAGTTCAAGTGGAGTTGATGTCAATTTAATAACAAAAACGGAAGCCTCTCCACAAAATGCTTTTATTAACAAGCAAAACTAGCTTTCGGCCTCTCGGCCATCATCNGTTTTGCTTGTTAATAAAAGCATTTTGTGGAGAGGTTTCCGTTTTTGTTATTAAATTCCCAACAGTATATTTTTGTTTTGAAAAAATAGCATGGAAACGGAAACGTATTGAAAACAGAATTGAGACATTATCTGCACTAGGTATGCTAAGCAGAGATATGGGATGGTAACCTGGATTACTAAAACTAGTCTGGGAGTTTAGAGTTTTCAAAATTGTTCCGAAAACTGTTTTGAAAAATCCTCATGGAAAAACTTTCGGATTGAAAATGAAACCAAAACAATTTTAAAAACTCCTGGAAGCGTAATTGCTCCCTTTAGGCTCGGCATCGGCATAGATACCGATATTATATAATTTTTGTTGTCCAACGATTTCATCCGACATTACATTTTACTGTATTGAAATATTGAAAGCTACATTTCCAAGGACCAGATATTGCTGCAATCTTATAAATTCATTACAATATATGCATACAAAATTCGCTGATTATTGGCTCTTGCTTCTTAATTACTCCACATTTTCGATCTTTTACTTTCTTACCTAGTAAAGAGAAGTATTAGTTTTAAATTAAAATTTAAACTTTCCGTAGTATGAAGACTACCAAAAAACATAAAAAATTAATGAGAAGCATTAGGTTCCTCAAGCCTCAAGGCCGGGCTATCAGTACAGGTACTGGTACGCACCGAGCCCGCTCCATGTGACAGTGATGGTGAAGGGAGGCCACCCGCACTGTATTACGAATACGGCTGTCCTTTCTATACCAACTGTAGTTAGTGTATGAGTATCAAGTCGATCTCTGACATGATATAGGCTCACCTCTCAATAAATATAAACTCTTTTCTTTCTCAATCGGCACTGACAATGGTCTTATGAAGGTTGAAAGCTGCTTTGTTAAATAAACCAGTTTGAATTTACGTGGAGAGACAATTTTTGTTGTTCCTTTAAGATGAACTCCATACTCCATAGACGCTCCTTTCTCTAATAAATAATTATAAGTTGGAGCAATTTAGATGAGATGTAGTTTATAAAGGTCGACGCCGAAACATAAAGGCAAATATTTATTTATTTAACTTTTTTTTAATGAATTCTCAATTGTTATATTCTCAAACTTACAACTTACCTTACTAATTACATTGGCACACTTTAAATTTAATTTAAATTAAATTTAAATTTAAGAATTAAGACACGATATTACGTTTATTCACAGTTATTATTATTGCTTTTGACATGTGACCGTTCTGAAGAACGAAAATTATTTTATGATTCCTATTTCAAAAATCCAAGACAGAAATCAGTTTCAGACTTCAGACAGTCAGTCTGTCTGTTTTCATACATAGGCATTTTTATTAAATGTATGTATAAATATGTATATGGGTCGAATCAATTTATTATATCTCTTACTGCAGATTTACTATTTATAAAAAAAAAAATTTTCCTACGCCGGATTCGGAGGAATCTTATTCATATCTTTCCAATATATTCATTGCAGCCCAATATATTGCAGCCGCAGCCTTGCTGAAACATCTGTTGCTGCTGCTTTGTTGTTTGTAGTCCTGTAGTTTTTCTATTTGTTTAATAAGACCCAGTAGTTGTTAGAATTCCAAGTAATACCGGAGCGAGGATATCTAAAGAGTATATCTAGAGTGATCTAAAGAGTATATCTAAGAGGATATCTAAGAGTGTTTGCCAGTTTGCCTGACATATTCACTCAACTAAGGTGGATGTCACGTAATTCCGTACATAAAAATTAAATTCTCACTGATGAATGTCGAGTGTGATATCACACATTGTTACCATAATTGAGTCACATACACCTCCGCATTCAGAGCTACTCTATGACTCTATACAATATAGGGAGCAACGTCTTATTATACGACTCAAAATATATAGTCCGTCAGTCTTTCTTTAAGCTATCTATCAATCCAAATTACAAGCCTTAAGATTTTTTTTTCAGATAAAAGTTTTTAAGCCTTATGGCATAGCAAAGCCTCTGTTCTGTTCCACAAATAAAAATATTAGGTTTTTAGTTTTAGATATAATTGAAGAGCACAATCTCTTTAGTATATTCTTTATACATAGGTAAGTAAATTAGTTTTTCCGCCACGCCGAGGGTGATGTGTTAGATCGTCCGTGTCTCCCGTCCCGAACCGTTTAAAGTAAATACATAGCTCAAATTTGAAATATGTACTGGCAAAAATGACTGACCCAGACATAGGCAGTGGCATAGCTAGGACACCACCTTTTCCTTCCTCTATATTACATACTACATAGACATAGAACATCTAAACATCCATTTCTCCCCCTATTTCTACGACAATTCACTTATACAGAGATCAGTTGTTATTGTCAGTCAATCGTTTCTGAGAACTCTTTAGTCAAATTAACATTACATTTACAAGTTCGAAGTCGATTAGTTTTGTTATAAAAAGTGTTAAACAAAGAAAGGACTGACTCACTGACACATCACGATATCACTGAAACCACTGGACCTATGACCATGAAATTTTGTAGGTGTGTTCTC
>KZ651054.1:828197-840866 GCA_001010745.2 Gerris buenoi | reverse complement strand
AAAAAGGAAAAAAAAAAAAAAAACTTATTTTATAATAGTGAGTTGTATGATTGTGAGGGTAATTAAATTTTTTCATTTTCTCGTCATAAAAAAGCTTAATTTGTTTGAATCTTTTTGGATTTAGTTAAACTTAAATGTTTAATCTAATAAATAGTTATCTCTTTTGACTGAAGTTAAGTAAGTAAATTAATCAGTGAAGAGTAGTAGGTTAAATGTTGGTTTAAATCTACAATAATCCCTTGTTATCAGCGTGAGTTATGTTTTACGGTATTCCTCGGATAGGGAGCTCGGATAACTGAAGGTGAAGTGTTTTAACCTTTTCTCGGATAATTTCCTAGTGCAAAGGAACATTGTCTGAGCCTCGACTCTCAAGTTCAAGGCTTTTTCTATTCTTTACAAGCTAACATCCCTGGTTTTCTTACACGTTTCAGCAGTAATAGGGGCACTTTGGTTGTATATTTTACTGTGGTTAATAAAAATGGCAGGAAAAAAACCATGGATATTGAGGGAGTACTGTACTTAGCTAGGCGATGTTACTTTTTGATAGTGTTTGATGCCAGCTTCTAGTCAACATTTATTATTGCAGTTTAACATAAACTGATTAAGTCTAATCTTAACGGTTTTATTCTGTGTAAGTTCCCCCAAAATTTCTGTTGAAACAAACAATTTTATTGATGTTGGATCTCAGATAAAGGAAGTAATTAAAATTATTGACATTTAACAGATCATGATTTAGTGGAGCAAAAAATAAAATATATATTGAACACTGTGTGGTTAAAATTATTGTAACACATAACAAACATTCGCCCAGCTTTGTTTATAATTTAAATATATTATATTATCATTGTCTAGGAGTTTATTGTTTTTACAACTTCTAGTAATATAAAAGACTGAAAGGGTTTTCAATGATGACTGAAATGCAGGTGTTAAAGTCACAGAGCAAGTTTTGGCCAATTGAAACTGACTGATCTATAAGATTTTGTTATTACTTTCAATTTTTCGTTAATGTGTAACGTGATAAAATGATTTATAGGACTTTATCACATCTAATCAAATTAAATTTCAATATAATACTTCAATATTCATTTACTTATGAACATCGAGTTTGTTTCAACTAAATTTTTATAGAACTTACTCCTGATGAATCGAACTTATAAAAGGTTATTTTCAAACTGTAATGGTAAACTAGCACCAGTTACTACAGTAAAATACAGTTAGTACAGTAAAATACGCACCAGTTAATATAATCTAAATTGTAGTTAGGATCTTCAATTGTAATTGAGTTAACTCCAAATTGTTATTGAGTATCTCCAATCGTAATTGAATTAGTAAACTCCAAATTGTAATTGAAGATCTCCAATTGTATGTAATTGAGTGGACTCAAAATTTATTTGAGCTATCTTCAATGGTAATTGAGTTATCTTCACTTTAAATCGATTTTAATTTACTTTTTTTCAAACCTTAAGAATAAAAAAAAAAAAAATTATTTTCTCAATAAGTTTTTAGTAAAATATTTTTTCAACCGTTAACTTCTTCTGGAAATGTTATCCCTTATTCATCGTCGAATCAACCTTAAAAAAAGATTAATTAACCTATTTAAAAATTATATTAAATTAAATGTACATTCATTAATTCTACATGCATGAATTACATGGAAAAAAATATTTATATATTATCTATATTGACTTGATATAATGGATTACAATGGGTACGTTATATAAATTATGATTGTATCATGTATTTTTAAGATATTAACTAGGCCATGTATGCCTATCTATATTGTATCTGAAAAATCTATACATATAATAATAGTAACACTTATAATAATGCTTCGTTCTGTTATGCTTATCTAATTTTTTTTTTATATTTAATATTATTTTTCTTTATAATTAATTTAGGCTTCATTATGAAAAATCATAATGTTGTTTTTTTTTCTCTTATTTTTTTTATTATGCTATATAACTGTTATAAATAATAATTAGGTCATCATATATGAATATCTCATTACTAATTCATAATTATTATATATTATAATATATTGATTAACAATATTTGGTTTGAAATNAGGCATCGCAATTAATCGTGCTCATACCCTTGGAGGAACTGATAGCATTATTGCACACATCCCTCTAGACGATGATATAAATAAAATTCTCAGTAACTGTCACAAGTTGAGCCAATCACCTGGTATATCTGTATCACGTGATTTCTCTCATCCTACTCGTCTTAAAAGAAATTTCTGGATGGCCTTGAGGAAAGAAATAAAAATACTCAATCCGAACAATAAAAAAACAAAATATTTTATTAGAAAGAATTTTTTTCATTATTATTATTATTATTATTATGCCAATTTTTTTTTAATCATATGCTTATGTATTTGAAAATATTATATTACTTATATGTACCTAGATTATAATGTTATACCTATAAAATATTTCCTTTTTTTTGTTTATCGCCATCTCAATTTATTGTATTATTTTACTTTATGAAAGTAAACATATAATTATTTTTTAAAAGTATTTTCATCTATTTGTTTTTATATTACTTTTTGTTTTTTACCCATATAATTCTGACTATTTAACATATGAGTAGGTACCTATTATGCATATATATATATTTTTAAAATTATATTTCGTCTATTTTAATAATCTTGAACTTATGTTGCTACCTTGATTTGATCAAGGTATAATATTTGTTCATTAAATACCAACTAAATTTATCTATCTACTAGAAGTCAGCATTTTTGTGATTCATCTTCATCAAAAGATTTTATGGCTTAATACTTGGTACAAGAGCTCCTCTTACTATACAATTAAGGGACTTAATTGTATAGTAGTGATAGTAGTGACTTTTGGATCACAAAATATTGTTCATTGAATCTTACTTATAGTAAACACTTTAATAGAGGTAAATCTGTCAACACTACACCACCATATTTATTTTTGATCATCCAATAATTGCCATTTATTTAGTTATTTAAAAATTGTAATTTATATATTAACATAAGCATTTTTTGACATTCTTTGCTTGTTTTAAGCCTTTTGCTTTTGTCTTTAACATCAGCAGACTACAAGATTTTCAATTCTCTTACTGATTTGGTTTTCTATTTGTGTTTCAACCTTTTGTGTTTTTTTTAGTGGTGATAGTGGATTTTTATAGATGCAGCTTTTCTCACGCCATTGATATCCGTCTTGTCTTTTAATATAGTAGACTAAGATTTGATTTGACAGCTTTAAATTGAGCAATAATTTTCACTTACTTGTCAAGTTATCACAGGAGTGTCATAACTTGAAAATATATAAATATAGTAAGCCGAAAACATCATTAGTCGAAGGTCATCTATATCCTTTTAATAAAATGATCTATGGAGTTTATTGTAACTATTTAACTCCTGATAAGCATTGCCATTCTATATTAACACATTCTGTTTCAAAATAATCTGAAGTTGATTGAAAAGTCAATAATTATGAACTAACTTTACAATTTTTTATTAACGGCTTAATTTCCCAGGCATGTTTTGAAATTAACTCTTACTTTTTTTTTAATATATTTAACAATTTTTTTCAAAAGAAAGATTTAATAACGAGAGAAATCCTATATTTTTTTCTTTCTGTTTTGAATAGAAATGATTTTTTTTTAATCTGATTATTTTTTCTTTTTTACTTTTCCTCTGATAGTTTCACACTTAGTACCAAATATATCAAATCCATACGCGTAAGCGTTTCTCTAAATAAATTACGTTTAGTATAAAAATTAGTCAATAAACTAATTCAGTTCTAATCGTGTGTTTTTTAACGACAACAAATAATTCAACAAAACTATTTTTAAGGTGTCTTAGTCACCAGCTAGGCATGCTCATTCATTTCACTTATAATTCTATTGTCTACAACCTCTTAACTTTTATTCAAGCTTTCATGCCGCACAGTTAATAGCATTTCTTCCTCAAGATTACCAAATGAATCTTCAGTATCATTTTAAACAGTTTTCTAGCAACTGCTTTCTTAAAAATTTGTTGAATTTTAGTTGATTATTATTTTATTTATTTTTTTTTTATCTTTTTATTTTATTTTTTTATATTTGCTTTCTTCAAATGTACTACTTTACCTTGGTTCCAAATCAGAAAAAAAGACAAAGCAAAAAAAAATGAATTAACTAATAGATAAAATACTGTAAATATTATTAACCCAAACAATGAAACTAAAAATAATCTACTTCTTAATGATGAAAGTAAACAAATAATTCTACAAAACCATTATGGTTTTCTTAAACTATAAATATTAACTTTTTTATGATCACATAGGACATCGTACTGTTTCTAATTTGGTCGAACTCATTTTTCCACACAATGTTCTTATTTTAATATAAGATGATTTTGTGTGAAGGAAAAAAATATAATAATAATAAATATAATATAATTGTAGTGCTGTTTCTATTTGTGTTCATATTTTCATTGTCTTATGACCTTGCCTTAACAATTTCACTCGTTCAAAGTGCTGTTTTTAGTTTAAATAAAACATAAGAGGTTGAGAACTAAATGATATGAATGGAAGAGATGGTTCTAAAAAATAGAAGTATGCATCATATTAATTGGAAAGAATAAAAAAAACAATATAAGTATGACAAGAACATAACATTACATATGTACTGAAAAGTCTAGTCTCTAGGTATTTTGAATTTTTATTTTAGCTTTTTCCTTAATAAATAATTCTTCAAAACTGTAAATATTTACTAACAAATAGTTTTAATGATAGATGGCAAATTTTATCATAGAAAACCCTCAACATTTATGATAAGAGTGATATATACCTGCAAATTTATTTGTAATTATGATAACGAATTAAAGATAACTAATTATGGTAGGGGTTTGTCTGTTTCAAACTACAATATTACTAAATGGGACTGGTTTAAGTACATATTTGAAACATTCAATTTCTAATGTATAAAGCATATTCTGCGTTAAGGTATTTATTATTCTGCATTTTGATTCGTTGAGCGTCCTTGTGGCATGTGTTGTTAAATTGTTGTAAATAATTAAAAGCAGCTAACAAATTTTTCTTATGGTTTGGACTAAAATGGTAATTTTATTAATATTGTTGAAACGAAGTATATACCAATTGACAGATATGTGGTTTTAGTTATCTGATTCACTGTATGTAACCCTCTGTTTTACATGGTAGATTTTGATTATTTACTGTAAAAAAAGAAAAGTTACTATATTTTTTAGAATAATTCTTAGCTCTTGGAATGAAAGAACCCCCTAGAAAAAAAATAGTTCATTGATAAATCAAATGACTAAATTAGTTAAGAGCCAGTTTAGATTTATTATTCAATGATTTTGATATACCTGTAAAAATGGCATTTGCTTACTCTGAAGAGGTACCTGATCTAATCAACTTTTCCTCTCTACTCATCTGATGAGTCTTCTTATTTTTCCAACTTCCAGCCTGTTTCAGGATTCCTGCAATTACTGGCTTTTCATATCTGTCACCAAGCTTTCCAGCTTAATTTCTCCCACTATTATAAATGGTAGGCTATCTATGATAATTAGAACAAAACTTAGAACAAGAACCCAATGTACATTGTATGAAATAGTTTTCCTTACAAATCCTCATTTTTAAGTGTAGTGATAATTACAATTCTATAGGTAAAGTTAGAAATTAATAGTTTTAAGGATTATAATATTTTTACTGCAACAAAAAAGACTTAGCTCCTGGCTTCTGACTGTCAACAATAAAAAGGAAGCAGTACAAACTCACTAAGAGGCAACCAAAATAAATATTTATATTTACAATTCAAGATTGATTTTATTTATTTTTTACGTCCAAGACAATAACATGAAAATCCATATAAAATTAACAAACACGGTAACTGAACGGTCAGTCAGGTCAGATTTAAAAAAAAAAAAAAAAAAATCAGATTTTAAATATTCTCAGATATTTCGGCTTAAGTAACTTATAGTTTTATCTATTAGAACATATAGAGAAACTACACAAATTTTATCTAGATAACACAGAAAATTGTAGAATTTAGATTTAGAAGTAATCCTTTGTAGATTAATAAAATAAATACTAATAATATCAGTGTTTGGTGGATACTAATATAAATACTAACAGCTTTTCTACTAAATGTTATAGGTCTTTAATCTAACATTTCTATAAAATTCATGATTTCCTTTTTAATGTTGTAGTTCATAACATTTTTTCAAGCGTATTTTTTGTTTAGTTAAATCATTCAACTGTAGTCAAAACTTATCTACAGAACCACTTACAAGTTTTAAAGCTTTAATGAGTTCTAGTTTATTTTTTTAATTAAATTTTAATATATTTTTTTTAAAACTAATTTACAGTCTAGTCTGAAATAAAAGATAATCTGACAAAATGTCATAAAAAAACAAAATTAACATTTATTCATGAAAAGATAAAGAATTAAATTAATTAAACACATACACACTCTACAATAGTACAGAAATGGTTCGACCGAGCTGTGCTCCTCCTCCGGAGGTAATAGTCAGAGTACCTGGACAAACACTTAGAGGCCAGTTTAATCAAAGAAGACAGCAATATTACTCCAAGTTCAGAGCACCTAACTATTCTTGTGAAGAAAAATTAATACCATATCATCCTAAGAGCACAGCTCGTAGCCATGGCTCTGTTGAATCAGCAAATTACACAGGACCAAGACTTACCGATGAAGGAATAATTGCTCAAATGGAAGGCTTTTACAGGTTTCTATCTTATTTTTTTAAACTTCTTTGCACCACTTAAAATAACTTTAAAAGTGATTGCATGTAACATGAAAAATTTTAAGAATTCATTTGGCAATCAAAAATTCAAGTTCTTATCTACCAATACTATGAGATTTTAGTGGTGTGAAATGTTCAGTTGAACTCTTAAATATTTTTAATAGGGTTTATTTTATCATCGTTCTTACCTATACAAATAGCTAAAACTGGTGAGTTTATATTTGTTTTTAGTGGTGTCTAGGATGTACATAAATACCAATTAATTCAAACTGATGTCCCCAGTAAAAAAAGCCATGTGTGTGAAGAAAAGAGTATAGCGAGTGTATCATAATACATAGCAAAAGCCTTAGGAGTAAATTTTTTTAAAGTGGGTCGTAAAATATGTAAATAAAGAAATGAGTATATGTAACATGGTGAATTTTTACTTAAGCACCCCCCTCCCCCCCTAAGACAAAGAGATATTCCTAAACGTTATTTATGGCATTATTAAAAATATTGAAGAGGATCACATGTCCAGTGTGCAGCAAAGAAGAGGAAACAGCCTACCACTGGGTGGGAGCTTGCGAAGGATATGGGAGAATTCGCTTTCACATTTTTTACACTTAAGTGGCAGGATATCCTCTCCTTTGTCACCCAAACTAAGAGACTTGAGGGTAAGAATGAGGTGGTTCGATGGGCGTGAAAACCAGGGGTTGGAAAAAAGGACCAGAGAGCGATTTAGTTGCTAGGCTTGGCTCCCTCCCCCTTACTACTACTAATAGTTATTTAGACAAAGGAACATAAATAGAGTAGTATAATATTCCTACGTCTAAATTACTAGAGGCCTAAAGACGAAGGGGATATTTAGTCCAATGCTACCTAAGAACAAAGGAATATCACTCTTGTGTACATAAATTTGATAATATCCCTTAGGCTAATTAACTATTAAGACGAGGAAATATTAAATATACTCTAAGAAAAGAGTTCTGTAAAACGTTTAGTTTTACCTGTGATAAGATTCAATTTTAGAATAGCGTAATAAAAATGCCCTAGGAGCCTCGATATGTTGGGAAGACCACACAAAACTTTGAGACTTAACTAGGGCAAGCTATTGTTTATTAGAACCAAGAGGGGTCCTAATGTAAATAAGTTTAGTCTTAATGACTTGGGAAGACAAAGAACCAGGGGGGGGGGGGTGTGCCAAAGTAAATAAGTGCCCATAACACAGCATATAAGATTTGCCAGTTACTATTTACGACAGAGCATGCAAATGAATGAAATGTACATGAGCAAATAAAGGGCCTTCATTGTAGGATTTATGTCTGGTACACCTTCTGTTCTAGAGATTACGTAATTATATATTGGAAAACCCAATATATTAAAAAATGAGTAGAACTTTTTTTATTAAGAAAAAATAAATAAATAAAAAACGTGCGCTATGTTGAATAATTCAAAGTACCATAAACTTTTCTAATTCTCGTTTCATATAGCTTTCACAATTTTTTAAATTCGAGTGTGAGTCAACCTATCTGTAAAGAAATGGATAGCGTCGGAGAGAAAAAAAATCAATAATAATGTAAAATTAAGAGTTTCTGTTAATAAGTCACTAGATATTTATGTACTTTCCTTCATAAAATATTTGTTCTATCCTCTACATTTCACATCATCAATTTTGACAGTAAATGGATAAGGAAACTTCTCTAAAACTACGAGATGGGATCAGATGTTACTACACGGGGCATGGTGTATTCATGCAAAATATGTCACACGTTCTTGATTGTGGGTAGGCATCATGAACCTATATTATAGGAAAGGTACAGTATCAAAAAGACTAACTACTAAAGATATCAAGAGTAATTACAATACATTGTTTAGAGTGTTTCAGGCTCAGAGGGAATATATGTTTGATAGAAGTGGCTGGCACCACCCTCTGTATTTTATGAGATCTCCAACTGCACCACCAATCACAGAGATACACCGAATTAAGCCTCCCTATCCAAAGGATCATTATCCTCTACCAATCTATCTATCTTCAAGTTCTTATAGACATTAATACTCTTTAAATATACATCGTGAGCACACATTAAGTGGTTTGTGTAGATGAATTCTGGTTTTTCAAAAATTTACAAAAAAAAATGATATTGTTTCATGCACAGATTAGGAATTGTGGAGATGACCAGGGCATCATAGCCTGTATCGCATTCAATTAAGTAAGTTTACATTATAGGAAAAAAGACACATTCCTTTAACCCTGAGGATGCGCGGCCTGTTTGGCCCAAATTTTAGATAAAATTGTGAAATTTAGATACAAGTGGGAGTGGTTGGAAGGTGGGGATTTTTCTAGCTACATTTCTTGCTATTATCAGATGAACTAGTAGCTGTCTGTCATCGTGTATGAGTAATCTTCAAAGCTGTGCCCATATTATCAGAGCGCCACTTTAACTTAATTTTCATTATTAATTTTAGTTAAATTTATGCATATGACTTAAAATAAATTAATATGGTACCTGTATTTTTTTTATTTAAAAAAATGAAAATTTATTAAGACATTAATTTTGAGCTTGCAAATTTTAGGCTTGTAACAGATTTTTTCCTAATTTAAAAAAAATTAAATATGCCTAATAATACATATTTTTGCTAAAATGTTTTTATGTTTATATTTATTTAACCTGTTGTGAAGGCATTTTAAACTCATAATGTCCTATCAGCAGGGCTGCGCACTTCCTCATTTCTTTTAGACAGTGTGCATTCAAGGGGTAGTCAAAAGCTCAGTTTTAAGCATCTTAACCTCACTACTAGTCTAGAAATATGCATTCTACCAACTGCTAAGAGGGAGTATGTCTAATAAATTTATAGAACCTACAGTAAGATTCACGAAAGAAGCGTCGTGTTGACAGCACGGGAAATCAGATGACACTCAGATTGGCGAACCTATGTGAGGGTAAAAATAAAGCCACTGGGTCTGTTTTAAACAGTTATCCCGAGGGCCGTGCCCCTCCACTAGAGATTTTTATTTTTACCTAGTTGGCTCAACCTATTGCCCGCCAAAATCTCGAGCTCTCATTGGCTCTCCCCACAATGTGTCTAACTTTCCCGCGCTGTCACCGTGATGCTTCTTTCGTGAATCTTACTGTATAAGAAAGTTACTTTTATACGATAGTCTGTAAATTTCTGGTTGTTGCATATACTTTCAGACAAAATACCCAGTCTACTGAACAATGCCAATTATTTTATATTTTTAAAATTAAATAAGAAATTAAAAATATAACTTTTTAATTTATAGAATTAATTTTCATGAATAAAATGTATAACTTCATAAAGTGCAATATAATCAAAGTTAAAATAATTTATTCAAACAAACAAAAAGTATATTATAAGACAAGGATGAAATGATTCTTCAGAGTGGTTTCGCCTCTTGTCTATTCAGAATTAATTAATTCGTAATTTTGCCGCCGCTAGTAGGATTTTTTTTATTTTGTTAACCAGGACAGATAATAACTAGCAAGTAAAAAAGAATTACCGTAAAACTTCGAAACACCATTGGACTGTGTCAGTTTTGTATAACAGACACTTTTGTGGAAAAACAAATTTTTAACTGAAATTTTAACTTGTCTACATTTTAAATGATGTGGTGGAATAACAAATTGCTTAGTACAACTGAGTAACTGAGCAGTAAAACAAAAAATCAACTTTAAATCATGAAAAAAGCTA
Source organism: Gerris buenoi (assembly GCA_001010745.2). Lineage (NCBI taxonomy): Eukaryota > Metazoa > Arthropoda > Insecta > Hemiptera > Gerridae > Gerris > Gerris buenoi. Next base: position 830,434 of record KZ651054.1, on the reverse strand, counting down.
GGAGAGAGCAGAAAGTATCTCTTGAACCGTACTAAAGGGGTAACTGGTTAGATAAAATTGTGGGCCTGGGTTCTAGAAAGTAGATCCCAGAACGTGACCAGTACCTCGTTTCCAGTACTTTTGTGGTCCCCTGTTAATGTGTTAATAAGTATTAAGAGTTAATACTTATTTCTCCAAACATGCAGACCGAATTTTGTTTGAAATAAGTTCAGGCTCCAATCGATAGCAAAAGCTTTACCATTTTTCTTAAAAAAATACCCTTCTAGACTCATGGGACTAACCTTAATAAATGTGAATAGATCAAAATTCGAGTATTTGAGCCACCACAAATATTCTATATTACTTTAAAAATCTACAATAGCTTCTCCTTAATAGGATAACACAGATTGATTTTTAAAACTGATCAGACATTGATCGTCTCTCCCACATGCATAGAAAAAAAAATAATAAAAGCAACTCATACCTCAAACTGGCAAGTTGTAATTCATTTTAGAAATTAATAATTTTCTGATGCATTAACTGTAGAAATATCAGCGGAGAGGGTGCACTTTTGTGCTAAATTATCTTGCCTTCAATTGGCAAAGAATTTGCTTGGACAGCCATAGAAGGAAATGTAACAAAATTATACTACAGGACGAAATAGTTATTTATGTAAATAGGCAGCAAAATGGAATATTACAGATGGGTGATTAAGTTAACCTCAGAGCCAGAGGTGAGGGCAGGCTATGAAAATTAACCGCTGAGGCAGGTAATTTACCTACTTGACTGCTGAGGCAGGTAATTTACCTACTTGACTGCTGAGGCAGACAAAGAATACACAGGGCAGAAATATTTCCTTTGCTGCCTTGTTGCATACAACATTTTATCTACACACCCTATTCAGATATAAAATGGAGCTTAGGTAAACATATTTGAGACACATAATACATTTGATTATTTCCATTTTTAGTTTCTTCGATAATATATTCGTATAGGTATTCTTCTGTAGAATTATTATTACCTGTACTTGCGCTGGGTTGTTGATGGATGGGAAACGTTTACATCATATACAAGTATGATATACAGAGTCATTATCAGACAGAGAGATCATCTGTGTAATCAATCATTAAATTGTCAATCATAAAAGGTTTGTTCCAACCGCCATCGTTTAGGATAGATTTTATATGCATGTGCTAACATGGTACTGTAATAAAATCAGGGTCTGCCACACGAGGTGGCGCCACCCCACCTGGCAGGTGGCGCCAACTTGTGTGGCTGGTTGCATTCTATTCCCATTGCTGACCGGGTAGCGCCACCAGGGTGGCGAAGTGGGTCTCTAGCCTTAGGGAACCTTCCTTTTGCCATGTGTGACAATTGACATAACTAAGCATGTCATACAAACCAGTACGTCAAACGATCGTTTGGTCCATACAGTAAACGGTTCGCAAACGATCCCTGCGTGGGTTGGAACAGTTTGGAGTGCGGTACAAAACACTGTCGCAAGACAGGTTGGAACAACTATTATCCATTGCACATGCATGTGATGATTCTGCGGACAGTACACTGCTTGGTTGGAACAAACCTTTTGTCAATATTGCTATAAATCTCTTTACTGTGAAAACACTTCCAATATATTGATGCAATGATTGTAAAAGTTTTTGAACTAATTCATTACATAATCTGTCTTCGCAGAGATTTCCCCATTTTATTACTATTATTATTATTGATAATGTGGGGCGTGTGCAATTCTTAAGAATTAAAATTCAGAAAAAATGAAATCAAGCACTGTTGGTAATCGGATTAAGTTCTAGGTAGAATACCTTATTAAGGCTTTCCATTAAAAGTATTAATGTTTAAGATTTCAGTTACGCATATGTATAGCTATTTAATGGACCTGCCAATGCACTAAGGGAACATTAAAAAAAAACTGTAAACTACATTTTTTCTTGCTTTTAAGTTTTATTTTTTCCACTTAAATCATACAACCATAACTTATAATCTAGTTTTCTCAACAAGCGAACATTTTCATAAAGTATACTTTTTTTTCTAGAAAAGTTATTACGTCATCATTGAACAAACATTTTATGATGTAATTCATTGCAATAAAAATCTAATAATCAACAAAAAGAAAACCGCATTACAATCATTAAAATCCAATTTCATTTGAAGAAAATACATATATTCTTACACTAATGTTTTTTTTTTTTTTTTTTTTTTTTTTTTTTTTTTTTTTTTTTTTTTTTTTTTTTTTTTTTTTT
>KZ651054.1:791767-804926 GCA_001010745.2 Gerris buenoi | reverse complement strand
CATTATTATAGTAGCAAATTTCCATTGGGTTGGAAAGTGAGTTGTTTTAAGGACAGAGTTAAATATGTAAGTAAGGAAAAGGATGCCTTTTTTAGGAAGGTGTTTCAGGATTTCGGAGGTAATAAGGTCGTAACCTGGAGCTTTTCGTGGAGGAAGGTGTTTAATACAGTAAAGGATATCGGAGGGATTAAAGGCTTTGGGAGGTGGAGATAGTTGCAGTGGAGATAGGAGATCTTGTTTAATAAGGTTTTCATGGTCGTGGTCAATTATATCGGGATGCGGAGAGAAAAGGTTTGTAAGGTGTTGGCCAAAGGCTTCAACCTTTTCAGTTTCAGACTTTGCCCAGGAGTTATCAGGATTTAGGATAGGAGAAGGGATTGATTTTTGAGAAAGGATTCGTCTGGTTGCGTTCCAAAGTGATTTGTCTTTGTTTGTAAGTTGTGAAGTAAAAGTCCTGAATTTGTCTTCTTTATAGAGTCTCAGTAAGTTAGTCAGTTTTCTACTAGCTATATTGTAAGTTCGTTTGTCTGATGGGTATCTAGTTTGTTTCCAGTGGGCCCTAGCTCGTCTTTTTTCGCTAATCAATGTCCGTATGTCAGTTGGTAAGTTAGATCTATTGTCTTGTCTGTTGGTAACTGGTAGAGTCGAGTCCCAAATTGAAGTCTGTATAGTCTTAGTCAGTTCTTGCACTGCTTCGTCGATGTCCGTTGCTGTTTTAAGTGAAATTTTTAAGTCAAGTCTATGGTCTACTAGCGTTTGAAAACAGTCCCAGTCAACTCGTCCGTTAATCAGTCGGGGTTTCGGAGGACATATAGGAGGATTAATATCTAGGACGAGAAGGACAGGACTATGGTCTGAGGAGAGATCGTCGAGAACTGAGGCAATAGGGTGAAGATGACGTATAGGTGTGGAAACAAAATAGTCTAGGATATCTGGGAGTTTATTTGGGTCAGAAGGGAAATGTGTGAATTGGTCAGGAGAAAGGATGTCGTAGTCAGGAGTAGGATGTCGTAGAGGACAAGGTGTGAAACATTACATTGAGCATATGATTTATTATTGAATAAATCATTACTGATTAAATATTATATAAATGGTAATAAATAAATATAAATCAATCAACTCAAATTTGCCATATTCTAATAAATGAGGGGCCTATTTCAAGATCTCATTTAGTGCATTAAAAGTTGTGGTATTGCTTTTTTTAATAAAACAATATGAAATCATTTATAGTGGAAATCTTATTTATTATTTAAATCTAATTTATTTCATAAATAAAAGAATTAATCATTTCCAATATGATTTTTTTTTTCTTAATTAATTTCCCCTTTAATAGCTTTCATGTTGTTTTTATCAAAATGTATTGCCTAAATAAAACATAGAGGGGAGGATTAGGATAAAATGATAGTTGAAACCAACCTATGAAAGAAATGTGCATCATGTCTGTTAGGTAAACCTCGCTGCGGTTTATTACTATTCCAAACAATATCTTGCCCACCATTTTGGTGTAAACGTGGAAGATGGGAGACATGATGTGGTGCGGAATAACCCCTTAAAAAAACAANTAATAATAAATAATTGTAATAAATAATTGTCAATATATGAATAAATATTATTGTAACATAATATTAATGAAATAACATTTTTAAAATCCAATACTGGTTACAAGTTCAACACTAAAGATTTTATTGGAAAATTATGACCTACAATGAGTTGGTTTTTTATGAGTTGGTACAATTGGTTTTTAAAAATGTTATCTATATATATAAAATCCAAATACCACTCACCAACTCACTGACACATCACGATATCTCTGAAACCACTGGACCTACGACCATGAAATTTTGTAGGTGTGTTCCTCTTACCTCCTAGGTGCTCGCTAAGAAATATTTTAAAAATCCGCCATCTTGATTCAAGATGGCGGCCATTTATATACAAAATTCGACAAGACGATATCTCCGGAACCAATTGCACTAGAACCTTGAAATTTAGAAGTTAGCTTCCATATATCAAATTAGTAACTTTAGATAAATGGTTAACCAATCGGGCATTTTGATTTAAGATGGCGGCCATACATATATAAAAGTCAACGAATGTATGTTCTTTATACAAATCTACAGTTGTAGTCAGATCTTGATGTAAATTTGCATAATTGACCTACAAAGCAAGGGGAAAAACACTGACTTCATGAATTTTCGAAATTTAATTTTGGTACACAGGGGTACGGGGTACAAATGTCAAAGTAATGAATACGCTTCATGATGCATATCGTTGAAAAGCTCTTTAAGAGGACAGTAATTGTTGTTATGTACAGTTTTATCATATTTTCACTTAGGAGGGGGGTAAATTGAAAAATAAAGCTATATCTTATATAAAAGAAGAGTATCCGTATGAGGGTATGTCTTTTATCCTAATTTGATGAATATTTACACACTTTTTCTTCAAAACAAGGTGAAGGTCACTGCCTACATGAGATTACGAAATTACAATTTTGGTACACAGAGGTACGGGGTACAAGTAATGAATACCCTTCATATTCATGATGCATGTCGTTGCAATGCTCTATGAGAGTACAGTAATTGTTGTAATGTCTAAGGGGTACAAATGACAAAGTAATAGATACTCTTCATGATACAAATCGTTGAAAAGCTGTTTAAGAGAAAAGTAATTGTTGTTAAGTACAGTTTTGTCTTACTTTCATTTAGAAGGGGTATATGGATATAAAAGTCATCATAAGGGTGTACATATGTATAGTCTTTTATACAAATCTACAGTTTTAGTCCGATCTCGATGAAAATTTGCACACTTGACCTTCAAAGCAAAGGGGAGGTTACTGTTCACGAATTTTCGAACTATAAATTTTGGTTCAGAGGGGTACGGGGTACAAGTAATTAATACCCTCCATCTTCATGATGCATATCGTTGAAATGCTCTTTAAGAGTACACTAATTGTTTTTATGTACAGTTTTGTCTTATTTTCATTTAGGAGGGGGGTAAATTTAGGATATTTACAAATTAAATTATCAAAGAGGAGGGGGGATATAAGTAGGAGGGATAGAATCTACATATCCTTGAATAGTAAAATAATTGGTATGCTTTCATGGTAGTTTATAAACTTATCAAATATAAAAACACTCCGTAGCGAAGCACGGGTATCCAGCTAGTTACAATAATAAAAGTGATAAGCCACACAATGAATAAATAGAATCTTTTGATTATTTTCTTACCTTGGTTTTCTGATGGGTTTAGAACCGGGAATAGGGAATGGTAACCTTGCAGTGTTAAACAGTCTCATATCTCCGGCTGTAACAGACATATAATAGACATAAGAAGTTATTAACACAAAAATGAAGAAAAATAATTAAATTCTGGATTAGGTTATTGGGCTATAAAATAAGGTAACCAAACTCAAACAAAGACTAAAAAAATTAGTTAATCCATCAAATAATGCAGTTAAGCAATAAATTTAGTTCAGCTTACATCCACTATAATTAACAAGTTTGAAGAAAAATCATTATTTACATTAATCATCAAAATAAGATAGACAAAGACAAGGCTGATTGGCATCATCGGCCTGTACCGGTCGGCAAGCTCGGCACAGTACGTTCGGGTCGGCATGACGTCCACATTACTTTAGTAGTGTGGACACCCCGATCGGTGCTGAAACATCTCACGAGTAACCCTACTGTAGTAGAAACTATTTTGCGAACCACACTTTATGAAAACTATCTGTTGACTAAAGCCGATCGGCATGTCCACACTAATTCGGCTTAGCTGTTTGGCACAAGCCGAATGATGCCGATCGGTATAGTGTGGATGCGCCTTGAGAGGCAACAGAAAGTGTTGGTAAAAATTATGCAATAACAAACAAATAATTAAAAATATACTGAAACCAGCACACAGGCAAGCAAACATTAAGAAATGTCTCATCTTTGTTTGAGAGTTGGGAAAAATTATTTGGAAACCTAATGAGGGGTTGGGTCACAATTAATCTATTTAAGTGCCAGTGACAGGAAAATAACTAATGATTTTTTATGACTCTCAAACAAATAGATAAATAAAAACCATAATCAAACACAAAAAAGTACATTACGCGTCTAGTGCGGAAAGTAGCATTTTGCACGCGAGTGTGGAGTTTCCACAGTGAGGGTAATAAAACCACATGAACAATGCAAAATGCCTTTTTGCACGAGTTGCGTACCGCACTTTATCTACAATTGTTAGATTTAAATAATAAATACAGAAAAAAATAACTTCCTGTATGTAAGTTCGTGTTTCTCTTTTGATAAAGATGACATTAATTCATTAGATGTATTTTATGCTGAATTAATTATTTCGGGAGGCGTATTATTCTCCTCATATTCGTCATAATCACTTAAATCACTCATTCATTTTTACAAAAAAATCGATAAAACAGTTACTTTTATAAAACAAACAGCAAAATAGTTTTGTTAAATGAAAATAAACTTGCTAATCTTGCGTTAAGGTGATGAATTCTTCTTTTTTACCGCCCTAGGGGGGAAAAAAAAGAGGAATTCTTCAGAATTATGAGACAGGAACGATACAAGCAATGAATACAAGTACGTAAAGAATCACTTTCTACGCAACTAAACAGAGATACAATGTTTATATTTCATAAAAATCGTAGATAAAGGGTATTTATGTATCATGATTAAGCAACAATGTTTATATTTCATAATCATAGATCAAAACATTTAAGCACCAAGTATAGAATTGGACATGTATTACCTGGTAAAACTCGGATACCGTAGACTGCGGTAGGAGGTAACGTTGGTTGCATAGCAGCCGCAGCTGCTTTACTCTCTTCAATACTTCTCTCTTTCACCGTAGAAGTCATTGGATAACCTGTCGCCCTCAACGGTGAACTACAACCCACACCAACCTGCTAATATATTAAAATACCATAAGAATTTAAAAAAACAGAAACTCAACAAATTAAAACAACACAAGACTTCAAAATAATAAAGTTCTCTTTCTTGATAGAGAGAAAGAAATATTTGTAATATTTTTTAATAAAAAAAGAGCGCTCGAAGTCAGGTAACTTATTAAAATAAGTGAATTTTTATAACTGCAAAATTACCTGTAATGATGGTTTCCTAAACATTTGAGGTACAGCCGCAATAGTGGCTGAGTTGGCTGTATAGTGAGTTGCAGCTGGATAGCATCCATTGTACACTGTCAGTTGACCACAGACATTCTAAATACACACAAGAAAAATAAGCGTTCTTTCAAGTTTATAGAGCCTAACAGTATTTACAAGAATTAAATAATAATTTGAGGAATATTTTATTTGTAATTAGAATGCAACTTGAGGAAGGAGGTACTCACAGGAAATGGAATAGGGTTTTTAAGAGGAATTTCATTGTCATATTCGTTTCTGTTTTCATTTAAACATTTGGTTTTTTCTTTGTCAGTTGTCAATTATTTCATTACTAATATTCTTTAATTCAAAAACCTATTAAAATAAAAATAATAGCAAAGAAATATAAAGCACAGAATATAATTTAAAAGTATAATTAATTTAAGTATATTTGAAGAGAATAGATGTCGTGCTCCCAATAATACATGTAACTTTTAATTTAATACATTACTAGGGGGCTCCGCCCCCTACTTGCTTCACTCATCAACCCCCGAAAAGCAGTCTCTGCCACGTTAAGGCACTCTAGAGTGAAGCATTAAAATTGATCTCATGTTTCTTTTCAATGATGACAAAAACAAACCTGCTATAAAATCACGTTAACTATAGAAAGTACTAAAAAGGTGTGTTGAGAAAGTCCTGAGAAGGACTGATTTAGCTATCTTTTTTTGCAAGGTGTGTGCATAGTTATGGAATGAGAAGGGTGAGGTGAAGATGCGTGAGTATAGTGTAGGAGAGTAGCTAAGGTAGTGGGGGTATGCACACTACTATCCTTTTCCTTGTCTCTCTGACTTTCTTATATACCTACTCTCAAGTTCTCCCTTACCCCCCTAATCACCCTCACTCTGTCTACACACAGTTTAGTATGTCACTCTCAAGCTCCCTCTTTTTCCCCCCGGACTAACCCCCCTTCTCTCCTAACTCACTCTTTCACACAGTTTTGTATATCACTCTCTCTAAACTCGTTTGTTTACAAAACTTTTTTAATAATATAGATAGATTTGCGATGCTATCCTAAATATACTCATAAACAAAATTGCTTTTCATATGTATACTTGAATAGATAGAAAATTGATTTAAAGTACATGCGATTAAGGCTCAAAGTAAAAGGAAGTAAAAGTGTTTTAAGAAAAGTGTAATTAATTTAGTGTCTGTATTTGTGTACAGGAGTCAGAAGATGTCTGACCAGTTTCCCTCCCTTTCCTCTTGACTTCCCTCTAAATCTGAGAGAGAGACTTTTCTCCCGCCAACTTGCAATCCCAACTAAAACTTTCCATTAAGTTTTAAATGAGTTTTCCCTTTTAACTTTCTTCCAAAACAATTAACCCTTTGATTAAAGACGTCAAGTCTTCACTGAATTGTTTGTTTTCTTCTTTTGTAGTTATGTAGATTTACCTGTGTTCGCTACAAGATTTCAGGTACTTATATAGATTGTTACTCCCCCTGTTTTTTTAGGATGTAAATGACAAACTAAATAAATGTTATGACAAAGGGATGTTAAGTCCAATGTACTTTGGGAANTAATTATAATAGGTTTGTTCCAACCACACTTCAAACTGGTTTGGAACTGTCCGATGCATGCGCATCGGACCACATTTGAACGGTTTTTGCTAATGCACATTCGTCGTACAGTTTGAAACTAGTTTGAGGTGTGGTTGGAACAAACCCATTATTAAAAAAGTAGCCAGAGCATGTCTCCAGGCCACATTCTCTTCTCGTCAGTCCTCAGCCTTGATACATGAGACTAGGCGAGTCATTGTAAACAAAACTCCTTCCGGTACTTCTTTAGATTGTTACCCCTCTATGTGTTTTTAGAATATAAATGACTAAATGACTATTAAGACAAAGTGATGTTTAGTCCAATGTAGGGGAAAGTCCAAGGGGAGTAATGCAAAAAGCACAACTCAAGTGCGGCATTAATAGTGAGCCTTTTACAAATACGGATAAACATAGATGGTACACGGAAACCTAAGGACATCAGACACCTGAACGTTACAGGATATTTTAATGCGGTAGAATGTGGAAGCAGTTATGTACTCCAAAACTAGAGGAATTAGAGTAGAGGAGATGGCGGCCAGGCTGGAAATGTTGATCCTGAACAAAACAACCATTGACATTACCCTTGCTACAGAAGAATGGAAGGTTCTTGAGGACGTTGATGGAAGTGACCACCAGTACATCTCTAGAGAGTGTGGAAAAGAAAGGGCAAAACTGCACGATGGAAAGTGGAAAATATAAATACCAACAAGTATGCTCATATTCTACAGGGAGGAAAAATTTGTACTCCATGTAACACAAATTGAAAACCCAACCCAGACAGAAGAGTCACTAACCAAGGCCATGATGGAACAAGTGCAATTTTTTTAATGATTAAAAATTGTGGTTTCCATTTAACATAGTACTTCAACACTAAACTATGAACTAGTTTATTGCTCAAGTTGACCATTAATTTAATGGCTTTATGATTAATAAAGTAAACGCTCAAAATATGACTTCAATTTTAAAATAGAGGAGACAAAGAAGGTACTAACCTTGTGCAGGTAGGATAGTACAGTGTGTGTATGGTGGATGGGTAAGGAGGGATACACTCTGGACTAGCTGGCCCTGAAGGACTAGCAGCTGCAGGGTACGTAGTTCCATAACAGCTTCCTGCAACTGATAATAACAACCAATGTAACACATTATTTAGCAACAGCAAGATGCAAACCTTCAAAAAGTAGTATAAATAGAATAATGTAAAAATAACATAATGCATATCATTTAAGACACTATGCCTTCAACAACACGATACAGTCAACAACTTTTCGCAATACGATAATTCCCTCATGTCTGATTATTAAACAAGTAAGGCGCGCTTCACGTAAGTACGTGAGGCGATAATCGCCAGTTTCTGTACGATTAAGTTAAAATTATTAAATGTAATAGTTGCATATTCCTTTTCTACACTTCAAGACCTTTAAATTGATCAATAACATGTCATGGTGACTAAAAACTTTTTTTTTAGTCATCTGTTAAGTCATAAGTGTTGTAACCTGTTGTAACCTTATGAATGTTGTAACCTTATGTATAAGCGTGGGTACGCGGTAAGCCGCCAAGCGAAGCTTAAGCTAAGTGCATGTGTTACAAAAAGTAATTTAATTGAGAATAAATAAGTGAAGTGTATTTATTTTATTATTTTAATATTCCCCGTTAAGTGTTTCGAACATAATTAAGTGTAATAATTGCAAGATAAAAAAGAACTTTTTATATACTACTTTTTTAAATTTTCTTAAACCGTGCCATCAATATATTTGAAATAATGTAATCGATATATGTCCTGTTTTGCTGTCATTTAATGTTTATCTCTTATTTATAAAAATCATAAATTTGAAACCTGTCAAAATGAAGATTGTAAATATTATGGGATAAGACAAAACAAATAAAATAACTCGCGGATTTTGTCCGAACTAACTTTTCATTCAGCAAATTTGCTGAAAACGAATTAAATTCTGCTGAAAAATGACTAAAAGTATTAAAATAATGCATTGTCATCGTGTTCTGAAAGTTTCAAATGTCTAGCTACTCGGGATGTTAGTTAAAATTCGATTGCAAGATTTGTTCCGGACAAACAAACAAACAAGAAACCAAGTTAAAAAAAACGTAGTAAAAACTCTAAAATGGGTCCAGTTGTCTAAAATGGCAAGATGCACCCGTGTGCCAAATTTTATGTTTCTAGCTATAGTAGTTTATGAATTGAAACAAGCCAACGGACAGACAGACAGAGCCGTTATATAAGGTTTCTTTTTGTACTTTGTACAGAAACCTAAAAAAGAAAAAATCTATCTGGGGATTAGATTAGAAATAAAATTCTGAATTTTAAGTGGAATATGAAACAGCAAGTATATTTTGTGCATGTTATACAGAACGCTGGATGAAAATGCAGTAGAGGCTCTGCAAACAAGAGGAATCCCTTGGAGGGAATCTAAAAACTGGACCCAAATTAGAGATGAGGTGTACTTAAAAAAAAAAACTTCTTAACACCTTTAGATCAAGTGGAACGACACAGTAAATACTGAACACACTGCAGTGCCTACTTGGTAGAAGAAAAGTTAGCACAAACCTCATTCAATACAAAACTTATTTCAGTGTTCAGTTGAATAGCAGCAATGTTGTCAAATTACATTTTTTTTTTTTTTTTTTTTTTTTGGTTGCAAGGGCTTTTCTATTATTAATATATAGGACTAGGTCTATGTTTTTTTTTGTTATTCCAATTATAAATAAAGCTAAAACTGAAACTTAAATACTAAAAAAATAAAAATTTGGGAGGTTCATTACAGAAAGTAGTACCAGTGTGTTCTACAGAAGGAGGAGGAGGAGCTGGTATCTGATGTGGTACTATAGAAGTGAAGGGTGGAGCTGAGGTCACAGCCTGATGGTATCTAGTAGCATTGGCAGCTGCAGCCGCTGTATGACCAGCTCCAGAGTAATACATTGGAACGCCACCCTAAAACAATCAATAACATCATTAAAAAAGATTAAACACATTTATTTACAGTAGAACCCCTCTTAACTGGCCTCGGATCAACCGGTCCTCCAATTAACCTAGTAAAATTTGGCCTTATAGTAGCCTTTAACACTTTCAGCGCCGATGACGCAGAAGTCTGCGTCATGACGAGGATATACCCACGTGCAGGGTGACGCACCTGTTGCGTCATGGCTCTATTAAAAATCTATTTAAAAAAAAAAAAATGGCGCCCAGGAAGCAACTCTAGTTGCACCAGCGGAGCCGAAAGTGTTAAGTCTTCCAAATTTTGGGGTTTGAGAATATATACCCAGCTTTTGAGGTAATCCCAAAGGACAGGACAACATAAAGACTGCCATCATTCAAAAAACTACTGCCATAACTCCAGAGTCATACCCGTGAGATGCAGGATTTCTAGAAGAGACTTTGCGGAGTGCATTTATCATTTTAGGTTATAGATGTCATCTTAAGAATATTATTTTTCATAAATAAATCTGACCATATTTTAAACCAATGGGCACGTGTTGACCTTTAATTTGGTGTAAAACATACTTTTACTTTACAATTAACATAGTTATGGTTATTTAACACCTACCCATCTCCCGTATGTCATCCTACATATATCTGATACAAAAGCAAGATTAAGTACCTGAATATGGTGAGGTTGCCAGTACATTATTGGCTGCTGCCTGTCAGGTCTACCTTCCAGTGTCATGCCCATCATACATGCACTAAGATCGTTGTTAATAATGGCTCCATTATCCTAAACACAAAAAAATATTTTGTAAAATAATGTAACACATTATTTATTTATTTATTTTTTAAAAAATACCATATATTTCATGTTTCAATTGTATATTAGGTGTCATATGGCTACTATAGTGAATCAAGCTAAATGCAAAACACTAAAAACTCTTGTAGAGCAGTTAGAAAAATAGTAGTTTGCTTACATAAACACAATATTCCAGATATTCGTCCGGTTCAAAATTAGACATTTTCAACCAAGCATTCATCTATCCTAGTACAGAAATGAGAGATAAGATTACACTACCCGAGTTTAGCCAGTGTAACGATGAAATAAACAGGTATATTAAATAATGATTAAATGGTTTACTGCCAACTAAATAAATTTATAAACCATGGGAATACAAAAAGTTATAAGAATTTATTTCTGAATTATTTAAGGTGTAAAAAAAGGACTTAAATCTCACAGCTCTACCTTAATGCTTAAGCATCCACTTCTTTATCGTGAGGAAGTTATAGGTATTGGGTGGAGTGGAGAAAAGGATTTACACACAAGGCATTTATTACTTCTTATCAGCTTAGTGTGTACTTGGTGACATAGGCATGGTTAACAGTCAAATTCTTGGAAGATTTTTTACCCTTCAAGCAGACACTGTGTTTGGAACACACAGGGAGTTACCAGCAAAGCAATACCCTCTCCTTTCAATTAGTTAACTATTGCTATTGTTAGTTAACTATTGACTTTGATATCGTACATTCCTCCCACTTGGTACTTTTCAGCATGCCATTGTAAAGTGGTCATTCGTAGTGACTAGATCTCAGAGTGTACACCCTGACGAGAAAATTGAGTTTTGAAAGTGTAGGTAATGAGAAAATTACACTTCATTGTTAACTAAGAACATGTTAAGATATGTTGTACAACCAAGTCTTACAACTTGACAATAAATTACAAACCGGTTTGACAATCATTAGTTCAACTGTAATTAAGAATTGGAAAGTATGGACTGTGAAATAACTAAATAATATTTTTTTGTAGATAGCGAGGATCAGTCAAAAGTAAAAAAAAAAAAAAAAAAAATCATCATGCATTTTAAATGAGGGTTGTTTTAGGGTTGTTTTAAATGATGGTCATAGCTGGGTACAGAAAAAGCAGGACCGATAGAAAAGAAAATTCAACCAACATTTTCACAAAAATTTGCCGACAAAAGTTGACAAGTTTGTCAAACCTTAAACTTGGGCACAAAGACCAGCTCATATAAGTTGCAACAAGTTGTACAAGTCTTTACCAAGTACGTGAACCTTTACAAAAAATTATACTGTTACTCTTGTATCATAATGGGAAACATAACAAAGTCTTTTCCTTGGATTCTGAAAATTGAAACTTAAAACTCTCTCAAGCAATGTTAAAATGCCCAAATGTTTTTAGTTTCCACACAATTTGTGTTAGTGAGAGTTGTATACCACATTGCAGTGAGCAAAATCACGGTATTACATTGCAGATGTTTTTAGTTTCACCATTAAAATTGCAGTGCACATCTACATGTGCCCTATCATGTTTTAATTGAGTTTTGATTTAAAAAATTAATAACCTGAAACTTATATATCAATATTAACAAATATATCTGTTTTACAAGTTCTACTCAAGCTGAAATAACTTAAGGTTACTGACTGAACCTTGATGAATTCCTAGATCTATTAATTAGTTACACCAATATCAAAGTCTGACCACTATATAGAATTTTCCCACTTGACTTGGCTAAGACTGTTTATAATTGATATAACTTGTATTTACCGGTGGTGGAGGTAGACGAGGTTCTGGTTGAGGAGCTGGTAGAGTTGGGCAGTGATGAGAAGGAGCCTGATAGATGTGATACTGATCCGGTGGATGAGGGGGTACAACAAGGGGTAGTTGGTGCTGGGGTGGAGGTGGAGGAGCATAGGCAGCTGTATATAAACCTGTCGGGGATGTTGGTACAGGAGCATAGCCTGGGATAGCTTCAAACCTGGGACCTGGTCGTTCATTATTAGGCCCCATCTTTTCATTATTCCCCACAACTTCCTCAACAACTGAAAAAAAAAATCAATTGAAAAGTTAACTATGTTGTGGAAATAAAAGACAAATATACATATTTTCACATAATTCAGTTGCAAATGGGGCAACGTAATTTAATACTTTCTTTAAAATATGCACAATACAACTTAAACCTCTAATTGTTAGCTAATTAGAGCATGTCGCTGGCAGTATGTCAAGAATTCAAGAAGCAAGTTTCTTTTTGTATTTTTTCAAGATGACAAGTCAATTTCATTTAATTTTAATTTTTATATTTCAAATATTTTTTTTTTGTTGACAATTTCTCTTACGAGAATTAAAGATATACAAGTTTCTCTGTAAGTGTTGTCAGTTAATCTTAGTTGTCGTAAAAGAATAAGTCCGCGTTGGCTAAGTTCATTGAGCCAGCGACAGTAAGAGAAATTTAAGAAGTAAGAAAAATTTAAGAAATTTTTGAACAACTTTTGCCGACTATGGATTCGAACGATGGTGTCTCGGATGTCTCTGAGGACGATAATGGTGAGTCAAAACCCTTTAATTTACGTAAGCCAGAAGAAAGGACTATGACAGATAAAGGGTTTCAAGTCCTCGCTTCTAAGATGGAAGGTTCGTTAAAGAAGTATCAGACAACGATCGATAACGAGATCGAAGTCCTAACAAATTTACAATCTCAATTAGCTCCGTCCAGTCTAATAAGCTCCTCCTTGAG
>KZ651054.1:766663-781131 GCA_001010745.2 Gerris buenoi | reverse complement strand
TAACTT
Organism: Gerris buenoi; assembly: GCA_001010745.2. Taxonomy (NCBI): domain Eukaryota; kingdom Metazoa; phylum Arthropoda; class Insecta; order Hemiptera; family Gerridae; genus Gerris; species Gerris buenoi. The sequence goes on along the minus strand of KZ651054.1, from coordinate 781,125 downwards.
CAGGTGAAGTTTTCTCTTGGAAGGAAAATTACTAGGTGAAATATGGACATAACCTAATTTAAACACTGGGCAATTACCTTTAATTTGGTTTTTGTTTCAGCCTTCTAGGACAAATAGTTTAGGAGATATGAGCGTTGACGTAAATGCCCACAAACACACAAATTAGCGTGCGAAGGAAAGCAAAAATGGCCGCCATACCTAAACGGTTTAAGATAAAAAATTTTTAAGCATCGTTTTGAACACCTTAAATATGAGGGGAAAAACAGGGAAAATATAAATTTTTTCTTAAATGGACGAGCAACCAACTATTTTATTTTTGGACCACTTCGTATGGATTGACCCATTTATCAACTGGAGGAAATTGTAGTTCATTACCCAGAGAAAAAAAAGTAGACAGGTCATATATTGAGGACTGTCAATAGAGCAAAGGAGGGTAAGAGTTATTTACGCACCAAGGGAGTAAAGTAAATTATTGCACCCTGAGCAATGAAGTTGGTTCATATTTAAAATTGGAATTTTAGCACAGGAAAAAATTCTAACTCCATCTATTTAATGAGACAAGCAACTTTTTTAATTTGCTATTGGAATCCACTTTACTCCTTTATCCATCTTTTTTTCCCGTTCTGGGCCGACTGGAGGCGTTCTAAATTGCACATATTAATTTAATTCAAAGTATTTTTACACCAGCAAAAATCCAGTCTGAATCCTACATTTCCGGACCCAACCGGCAATAGGTCCAATTTAGTGTACACATATAAATTTAATTAAATGCATTTTATTCTCTCGGCAAAATAAATTGGAACAATTAGTTTATTCATCCTATTTAAATTCAATGCTTTCATTTTATCAGCAAATATCCAGTCCCAGCCAGCAATCAGGTCTAAAGTACACATCGTAATTAAAGTTAATGTTTTTAATTCCATCGGCAAAAATCGTGTGCTCCCTTATTGAAGATACATAATCGTGTGCCCCCTTATTGAAGATACATAATATACAAGTAGGTACAAACCTGACAAAGTCCCTAAACCTCCGTTCTGGTATGTTCAAGGTCTTAGTTGTGTTTACCACTACTGACATGCCCGTGTTGTCCACATTATGCTCCATACCAAAATAAGCTGCTACTCTATGCACCAACATTCTCTGGTATGATGACATCTGGTTGAACTTATGAGAATACCGCCTGCAAAACATATAAATCTAATAAGCATTTTTCTTGCATTTATTATTATTATTATTTTTATATTATTAGTCCTAATCAACACATTACATTAGCTAGCTGGTTATATAGCTATCAGAGTGGTTCTATAGCTCTACACAGATAAAGCTATCATAACACCAAGTATCTCATCTCACTTCTCAAATCTAATGTTTCAAACCCCCAATCATAGAAATATCTTTTGGAGGGTTGAGCATTAGTTTTCTTCTGCTTTGAATGAATGCAACAATGCCTATAGCCTCAGATGATACTTATAAAAGGTTAGAATTTACAACCTTCTTTAAAACACAGTCTTCATATATTGACATTTTGTTTAATTTTGAGAGTATTAATAATTTAAATTATTGCAGAGTAGCCATTTCAAAAATCCAGTGAACTATTTGTTCTATTTCTACCAAAGTTATGTTTCATATTTAATTAGATTTACAAGGTTTATCTAAATTTAATTGAAAATTCCACAAAAACGTATACTCACTTGGAATCTCTAGCTAGGCCAAGGAGTTCACCTTCGATTTTAAATAAAAGCATTCGATCTTTATAATTTCGGTTCAACGTATCTACGATGAATTGATGGAGATCTATAGGATTGTTGGATGCATCATACTGCTCCCGGCTATTACCTAATGAAACAAAAGAAATACCATAAAGATAAAATTACTAGAATGTAAAAATTATGACAATTAAAAGTGGGATAATTTTTTCTCCCAATAAAATTACCCAAAATATCCTATTTTGAGAACATGGTGATTTCTTGAGAGAGATCCTGACCACAGTCAATCAATATTTGAATTTAAACATGGTTGTCTAAATTAATAATTATTAACTTAAGACATTTTGGTACTTTTTAATTTTCATTTCTAGTTATCACCTATGGTGACACATCCTTAATAATATTGAAATCAACAATTGAAAACTGATAAACCAAACTAAACAAGGCAAAACATCACTTATCAGATACAAAAAAATACTCCATAATGCAACTGCTTACATCTTCCATTTCCATAATAATAATAATAATATTACTATAACTACATTCCACATCTTAAGCAATTTATACTTTCAGAAGGAACTTTTAAGAAAAAAAAAAAAAAATCTAGAAAAATTGCTTATCTCTCATGTTAATCCCCTTTCCAGGTGTGTTTAATCTCTACCTAGGAACTTGGGGTTGTTTTCCCCCCTTATAATAATAACAATTCATAGTATTTTATACTTTTAACATATACCTGAAGGTTAGTACTTCAACGTAAGTATTTCTGACCTACCCCCACCCTAAAAAAAACCACTTTGTATTCAGTAGCACGTTTGATTTGCTCTGAGCAACACAAACTTTGTATATGTTAATCTGACTTACATTTTTAAGACTTGCATTGTTTATTGGTATCACCTCGCTTATTTGACTATAAATGCCAATAGCTAGTAAATAAAATATTGTTTGTTTGATTAAAATATTATATAATTAAAGTTCTAACATGTTTTATTTTATACAAATATGTATAGCTATAAAAAATATATATAGAAAAATATGTATAGCTATATCTTATATAAAAAGAAGAGTGTATTTTATACAAATCTACAGTTTTATCCCAATTTGATGAATATTTACACACTTTTCCTTCGAAACAAGGTGAAAGTCACTGCCTACATGAGATTATAAAATTAAAATGTTGGTACACAGGGATACGGGGTACAAATGTCAAAGTAATTGATACCCTTAATGATGCATATCGTTGAAAGGCTTTAAGAGAAAAGTAATTATTTGTTGTAATGTATTGTTGTATTGTTGTAATGTATTGTATGTAATTATTGTTGTGTTTGCTTCAGTCACTTATTATAAGCATTAAGTTCCTTATTTAATATTTATTTGTTTACTTATGTATGTATATTAATAAAATTACTATATACACATTACAAATCAAAATAAAAAAAACTTATACGTAATAAAATGTGTAACATTGAAATAAATGTGTAATAAATTGTCAAGAGGAAGTTAAAACAAAATGAGTAAGTTAGGATAAAAAGTAGTGCAGGTGTGTAACAAAGCCACACAGAGGGACAGTTTTGTATAAAATGGTCCCACACCTGTGGGAACTGTTCCACTCAGAGTCCCCCGCAGGGAAAGGGTTGAAGCAAGAATTTAAATTAGATTTGCTAGGTACATAATTCTTCTTAAAAATATTTTTGATGGGCCTAATGCCCAGTTACATAAGGAGAGGTCAAATAGATGCAGTTTATTATGTCATTACACTAAGTCTATTTTAGAAATTTTAAAAAAAAATACCAAATAACCGATGGAAATACATCAGTCTTAATAATAGATTGGCCAGATTAGTTTTAGTTTGTTTCTTTTTTTTTTATGACTGTTTGATATGGACAAGTGCCAATATCTGATTCACTGCCGATTCAATATTTGGCAAGCAAAGGGACATGTATTAACCGTGAGGGAGAAAAAAAAAAACTTATTTCCCAAATGATTAAATATAAAAATTTGAAAAATAAAAAAAAAAAGTTATGGAGGGAAAAATATTCAATGTTTATTTAAGAAAATATTAATTTTCTCAATTATAAACAGGAAAAATATCATTAATTATCATGATATCCAAATAATGCCTCAATAGCATTAAACATTATTTCAAATAAGGTGTTTATAGAGAGCAAAATGCAGCAGTGCTCTGCTGCATTTTTAAATAGGAAGTGCAACAAAATCTTTTTAAATTCTTTCATTCCTGTGGACAACAATACTCATTTGTCTATGATGGACCAGTGAGGGCAGTAAATGAGATATTTTGCTTCACTCATTTATAAAGGAGCTATGGATAAGTAAACTAGTCAGCCTTTTACGTTTTAGTGCATAGTGCGCTAAAAACATAAATTATATCGATTCTCGATAATTCAAAATCCAAGGGACAGCAAAATAATATCGAATTATAGAGCATGAATTAGGAGGATTTAGTCGCATTATCAAATAGTTTGTATTAATGATAGACAAATATAATATGAAAAGAGGACAGAGAGCATACCATTATTACAGCCTTTGCCAATATAGTGTTAATGGGTCGATTAAAAGAAGGAAAAATCAAAAGAGTAAAAAAAAAAAAAAATAAATAAAAATAAAATTAATAGGATTGTTCCAACCACACTTCAAACTGGTTTGAAACTGTCTGACGCCTGCGCATCGGACCACACTTGAACGTTTTTTGCTAATGCACATGCGTCGTACAATTTGAAACTAGTTTGAAGTGTGGTTGGAACAAACCTAATGTGTTTGATAACATACCCCTCGAGAGAGCAGGTTCAGACCATGAAGTTTGATCAGTAGAGGAACCTTCTCTTCTGAGTCGATGCCTTCCAACTCGGTTACCCTCACCTTCACAGTCAGAACCACCTGCACCTCCGTCAGGAGACTCTTCTCTCATAGCATGGCTCCGAACTAGTAGCTTCACCTTACTATGGCTCTAAACAGAACATGAACAATCATTAGTAAATTGGTCATAACCATGGGTAATTTACTGCGGTCCTGATAAATACATAACAGACGACTCTACTGAGAAAGCAGTAGAGATTAGGTGTAAAGACTTCTGTAGGTATCTAAAGTTAATTAACCATAAATATTCAATACCCTGGATCTGTGAAGCATGTTTAAGTTGGTAGGCCTGATGGGTAACTGCTGTTGATCTTCGGGGTTGGCAATTGTGGGAACGTCAGTTCTACTTCCCATATCAATATGATCATCTTCATCTATCTCCTCCTAACAATAATTATTAAAAATGTGATATTTAAACAAGAAAAAAATAAAAAGGTACTGTACACAAAATTAACTTAATATATAAAATAGCAAAATCTGATTTAAAATTAAAAATGTTTCTAGGTTTATTAAATATAAACAAAGTTATGAGTATAAATAAATACAATCTTAATCCCTACTATCCCAGGTCATAGTAGAGGATTGTCAGACCCGCTTCACAAAAAGTGTATAAATGTATGGATTTATAAACAGCACTTTGATTCTGTTCCCTACCTTGCCTACCACTTTGATTTGATACTATAATGAAGTAAAAAATCGGTCCGAGACAACTCAGACAAACTTTCTCATATATGTACATTTAATTACTATAGGAAATTTCATCAAAAATATCATAAAAATAACTTCTCCCGGGCGGGGAATCGAACCCGGGCTCTCTCCATCCGCGTTCTAAGCTATTATCTCAGGAACTAGATTTTTCCCGGGAAAACGGCTTATATCATTAGATTCGTATTTGAATTGACTACATTTTAGAATTTTTTAATCGAAATCGTCAGAACCGTTTTCGAGAAATAATTTTTTTTCGTGTTTTTTCAGAGTTTTGGGGGGGTAGCGCCCTCAAATTTGGAGTTAAAATTCATTTCTCGATTTCGCCACAGGGTATGATTTTTCTGAACGTGTATGCCAAATTTCGTCAAAATCGGCCCAGTAGTTTAGGCTCCAGGCGTCTGCACAGACGACTGACAGACGACAGACAGACGACGGACAGACATTTTTTAAAAACCACTTTTTTGGACTCAGGGGACCTCAAAACTTGTAAATCCATCAAAATCTCAAAATCGAATTTTCGCGCCATCACAATACTTTCTCTTTATATGAGAAAGTAAAAAATGGAATGATATCAGCCCACGGCACTCTGAGTGCATTAGTACAGTTGTCAAATCCTAGTATTCAAAAGCTAACAATTTTAACACTATATATTTTATATATCAATAGGAAACATATTAATGTTGCTATTTTAATCTCAGATATCCAATATCCTTTCACTACATATAGTTGGTTTTTTTTGGCAGGCCCAAAAGTGTAAGAATTTAGTGTAAAGAAATTTTTTATATTTCAATTTTTTAAAATATTTTAGTTATTTTTAGTCACTTATTAGCATCTATTTGCTCTTTGCTGACATATTATTTGATTGCAGGAAGAAAAAAAAAAAAAAAATGTTAATTATAGGCTGAGATAAGTCGGTACATACATATGTGTACCATTGAGTTATTCCAAAGATAATAGAAAAATTAGTTTTATAGGGATACGGGGTACAAATGTCAAAGTAATTGATACCCTTATTAGCTAGCTGGTTATATAGCTATCAGAGTGGTTCGTTCTATAGCTCTACACAGATAAAGCTATCATAACACCAAGTATCTCATCTCACTTCTCAAATCTAATGTTTCAAACCCCCAATCATAGAAATATCTTTTGGAGGGTTGAGCATTAGTTTTCTTCTGCTTTGAATGAATGCAACAATGCCTATAGCCTCAGATGATACTTATAAAAGGTTAGAATTTACAACCTTCTTTAAAACACAGTCTTCATATATTGACATTTTGTTTAATTTTGAGAGTATTAATAATTTAAATTATTGCAGAGTAGCCATTTCAAAAATCCAGTGAACTATTTGTTCTATTTCTACCAAAGTTATGTTTCATATTTAATTAGATTTACAAGGTTTATCTAAATTTAATTGAAAATTCCACAAAAACGTATACTCACTTGGAATCTCTAGCTAGGCCAAGGAGTTCACCTTCGATTTTAAATAAAAGCATTCGATCTTTATAATTTCGGTTCAACGTATCTACGATGAATTGATGGNTATTGTGTAGATACCATGGTTTCGAATCAGGATTTGGGGTGTCGAGCAGGTGATTGACGGAATCCTTGATCAAAATTGCTCTAGACTATCAAGCGCTCTGTCAAGCCGCTTGACTCATTCAAACTTTCCATCAATCTCTGTCAAGGCAAGACTAAAGTTTCAATTGGTTCCTAGACTATCAATCATGCTTGACACCATTGCTTGACACAATGTTTTGATCAAGTGGCTTGATCTTGTAGGGGCTGCTTTAAACTTTAGTAAAAGTTAAAGACAACTATAAGTTAACTAACCTGTTTGGATAGAGTCCTCTGTGATCTTAATGACCTCTGAGATTCCATCTTGTGTAGAGCCTTCACTGAACCCCCAGGCTGGCTTCCCTTGTCTACAACTATACTAGGAACTGAAATAAACAAAATAACATTCCAAATGAGAACTTTGCATCATACAGCAACATAAGATGGATGTCCTGATCAACAACAAAAGGTTATTACTGAATGATCAGAGCAGCCATAGCACTTCTGTTATTTTTGGTGAGTTATATAAAGTGTTAAGACAAAGCAATGATTTCACGATTTTAATTATTTTTATCAAAGAAGTTCTAATATATTCTTCTTAAATTTAATCAATATTTACACATTACAATTAAATGTTTCATTCTAATGGTAGGTACTTAAATTAGCTAATAGTTTACCCTTTAAACCAACCACAATTAAGTGTTCTTAGGAATACAAATAATTATAGTCAATGTTTTACGTTACATCTATTTTTACTATTTTACTAGGTGGTGGCACTAATTAATTCTTTTACAATTCATGCATTTACTAATTATTTCAGAAGTCCTCGATTTTATGTTTTATGTTTCTACATATTGACAGTTTAAAACAAACGTTATATTTTATATTAATTTTCTTTTTATTTGAATACTTCCTGATCCAAACAACATTTTTAAATCATTAGTTCACTGTATTTAAAATATTCAGTACCACAAAGATTTGTATTGCATATACTACACATTTCACAAGCAACACCAAAACTATATGATAAATAATCACCAAAATCAATGCAAGAGATCTGTTAGGAAGCCTTATGAAAACCTTGTAAGAGATAGGAAACCGGCAAATAAAAATACATTTTTAAAATCCTCGAAGATAGGTAGACCAAAACTAAATCTATATGAAGACCATTATACAGTTTGTGGAATTTTGAGAACCAATCTCAATATATATTTTACACCCAAAGACGCAGGCCACTTAGGTGGGTCCATTGAACAAACCTGAGTTAGGGACCGAAATCCTCACAAACTCAAGAAATAATAATATGGTCATTGACCATGACTCCCCTCCTAGTTGTATTACAACCAAGAGTGTCATCATGGTTTCAGGCCGACACCCATTTATTTAAACAATGCTGGGTAGACATTGAGTGGGGCACTCGGTCCGGGAATCTAACCCAGAGCAGTGTTCATAAGCGGTCACCCATCTTCCCTCCCTGCTCGAGGCTGCTTAACTTGCCTTATCGCAAGGCGAGCGCTCTAGCCTCTAAGGCACCCAGGCCCCTGTTAAATGTTTTGATAAATAATGGAATATTGCAATGCAATAACCTCAAGCTTTAAAAAAAACTTCTATATTTGCAATGTATTATGTTAAAAAGGCCTAAACATTGAAGAATTTACAAAAAATTATCTTGGTTAAATACCTATCTTCTTCTTCTTAGATCCTTTCTTGTTTATCCGAGGGACTACCGAGATCATCAGTGAGTCTGGAATACTGCCCTCTTCAATACAAGGATTGTATACACTGCTCAGAGGCTCTACTATCTTCTCACAAAGTTAGCCATCTATAACCTTCCTACACATATTCAGCCGTCACCTAAACCGAAATGCATAGTATGTGTAATACATTTTTTTGTGGAACCAAAGCCAAATTTTATAAGTGGAACTAAGTTTTATTTTAGTTCTCGTGTTCTACAAAAAAAAAAAAAAAAAAAAAAAAAAAAAAAAAAAACACCTTAAAATGTCTAATTAAATGTCAAACTAAATACTAATATTCTGTGGCCCAAAGGCCCACAGAAGGATTAGGCCAACCAAAGTGATAGTACAACTATATAATATGTAAGGGATGATGTGGGGTAATTGTGTCGTTTCATGAGCTGTATAAACCTTTTAAAATTGACATATGCGACCGGAAAGTAAAAAGTAAAGATTGTAAGCAAACATTTGCTACACTGTTGTTTGACGTTAATCAAGTCAAATTAACTCCTTCTGTTTGAATCCTTTAATAATAATCAAAAGAGTTCAGTTTCCACAACTTTAGTTAATCTTGATTTGATGTGTACAAATTAATAATATTATTGAAAAAAGTATGTGTAAGTATCATTTTTATAGTGTATAACAAAATGAATAAATTACAAAAAAAGGCTACAGCTGCATTTATAAATATAACTATAATCACACATTAAACACTGATCATAATTATTACTCTTTTGTAAAATGTTTAAGGTTTAAGAATATTTGTAGATTATAAAGTGAAATAATTGCTTCGATACAAAATATCTAATACATAAATACATAAAATAAATAATTTACAAACTTATATAAATCCAATCTACTCTTATAAGTAAATATTTGGAAATAAATTAATAAACAGGCAGTAATTGCTACAATAGTGAAGAATATTTTTCTAACATATTAAAATAAATGATTGGCTACATATAGACAGATCATAGGCTATTACTAAGGAGAAAGAGAGAAAAAATAATATAGAGAAAAATAAGTTACAAATGCTAAGAAAAAGTTTGCTTTTAGATTATGTTCATTTTCTTTTCATAACATTTTAAGGTACACTGACAAAAAGGGACAAAGTAATAAATACAAACAAGCTCCTTTGTTAAGATAACTTAGAAAAATTTTTCGGATATCACAATTGATATATCAAGAGTTGTTGAAACTACAAAAATTACGTTGCCACAATAAACATGGGTCTTTGTAATAATACCCTACCTAAAATTGTGTAAAGTCTAGTGATATTACCAGAAAATATACTTTTTGAGAGTATCTCAAGATATGATCCACATGCAACTTTTTTTTTTTTGGCAAAAAGTAGTCACATTATTCCTCCACATCAAGATCTGACAAAGAGAGACATTCACTACATTTATGGCTAGGCTAAAAATCAAAACCAGTGTAAACTACTTCTTAAAGTATATTTGACTTTAGTGATTCTCCTGTGCTTTGACTCTCACCCCTTTCTTGTCCCAACGATACTAAAATCTATTTAAGAAAGCAACGTTAGATGAAAATTACTGGTATATCTAGACACAATTTTAATAAATTTTATGATTCACTAAACAAAATAGTCTTCTAATGAATGTGGCACATAGCTTCCTCGCATCCGATCACATATTTTATTGATGTTATGCTTGTACAGCCCATTATTGTATAATTTACCTATTTAACTGTTTTATCTGTTTTTAAATCTGTCAAAACGGTATTGATTTTTTATATAAATTTTAGCAAAAGTTTAAGAGTGCAGATGGTTGAAATTAATCTAGGGATATCCGCGGTCTACTTTCGACAAACCATCCAAATTTCAAATAAATCAGATGAATACTTTGGAAGATATAGATGTAAATAAATGTATGTGCGCATGTGGAAGAGAAACAAATAAGTGCAGAAGTTTGAAACTTGTATTGGACCAACAATATGCTAATCATCCAAATTTCTTTATAATTGGTTTTTAAGATATGTTGGCTCCGAAAAAAATATAGCGAGACAGACCGACATACAGACAGGCAGACATGGAACCACCAAAATTGTTCCCTGATGTCTGAAACGGATTTCTGGCTTGGAATTTTTTAAATCGGACACACAAGACATTATTTGTTTTTCAGAACAATCGCATAGCTTCCGTTAACTTTGGTAAGCTCGGAAGCAAAATATCTAAGTCAAGAAATTAAAAAAAATAATAATAACCAAAAATACAGTTTATAAAAATTGTGATTAGTAGAACACCCTAAAAATCAACATCTTATAATTACATATTAAAAAAAGTACAAAGCAAAAGAAACAACACCATTTAATATAGTGTAACAGCCCTTAGATAAATAGCGGATATTAGAGAGTGAATATCAACACACAAAGTTATACAAGCTCCACTAAAAATAAATTAAAGAATGCTCAAAAAACACATAATAGCAAGAAAAATAAAAAGTTCAAAAGTTTTAACAACATTCCAATTTTTATGTAATAATGATATAAAATTTTAGTTGAATATAGATGGAGTTCTCAATTAACTTTGAGATAATAAAGTATATATTTTTTTTAATTCTAAGAAATAAATTATTTTCGATATTAACTTATTGATCGAAAATATACATTTTCATTTTGTTGTATCCCAATCACTGCAGGAGAAAATACAGATTATCAACTGTATTATTATGTCCAATTTGTTTTGTGTCCAATTTTGTTTTTGATCAACCTGTTAGTTTAGCAAATATCATATTTATCTTTCTTTTTTAGTTTTTTTGGGGGGGGGGGGGGTTATATATTTATCATTGATAATCTTAATTACAAATCAACATGAAACTAGGGTATCAGTAAGAATGACACCAACCCTAGCAATTTGCACAAGGTTCCTAGATACAAGATAAGTATAATAGTACATTAAAATAACAATGTAGTAGGTATAATAGGTTTAACAATAGCCATAATCCTATCTATTAGCTTGCTACATTAACATAACATACTTCAATTCTTTAACAAGGTAAATTGGGCAAAAAGAAGTGTTTACGTATTGATTCTAGGAGTTAGGAGATAATAATTAAATAGGCTATTTTATGGCGAATATAAATATAAGATGCAGGAGAGATTAGCAAATTTCCCTCTAACAAACCTTGTATGACTGTTTTCAGAGAAAAAAGGCCTTGTTATTTTGATTGAAGATACATTTGGATGCAAATAGTCAACTATGAAACATAGTTATACATTTTAATTTTAAAGAAAGGAAAAAGATAAGCATCTGAGTCAAGAATAAGCTTCATCAGCTCGCTCTGTTATATTAGGTTCTTAGAGAGTGACTTGTAAAGGGGAAGGGGATTTGATAGCTGAAGCAATTAGTAACGTAGATACAGAGTGGTAATAAATTGATTATTTCCCCCAGGACATTGGTAAACTGCTTTATCTGGACTTATATTCTTGTATAGCTGCTTTAAATAATGTCAATAATAATTATTAACATTTATTTTAATAATAAAATCTTTAAACAGCCCTAATAGTCCAGGAGATAACATGCAAAAAAGTGTCTGACAAACATCAATCTAGAATTTTGTGTATAAGTAAATCTTGTGGTGCCTTTAAAGAATATGTGGTCAGCCAAGTTCATCTGCCGGACATAGCTTGACAATAGGCATTTCAAGGCATCTCAATGCCTGAGTATGAACTTGGTTAGTAGACCAATAATCAAGTTGATGATAGTTTGTCAAATATTACTCCAAATCAAAGATGTCACCTAATGAAACAAACTACAATCAACTTGATTTTTTACTACGTTTTTATTAACTTGGTTTCTTGTTTGTTTGTCCGGTACAAATCTTGCATTCGAATTTTAACTAACATCCGGAGTAGCTAGACATTTGAAGCTTTCAGAACAGCTCAGAACACGATGACAATGCATTATTTTAATACTTTTAGTCATTTTTCAGCAGAATTTAATTCGTTTTCAGCAAATTTGCTGAATGAAAAGTTAGTTCGGAAAAAATCTGCAAGTTATTTTATTTGTTTTTTCATATCCCATAATATTTACAATCTTTATTTTGACAGGTTTCAAATTTATGATTTTTATAAATAAGATATAAACATTAAATAACAGCAAAACAGGAAATATATCGATTATATTATTTCAAATATATTGATGGCACGGTTTAAGAAAATTTAAAAACGTAGTATATAAAAAGTTCTTTTTATCTTGCAATTATTTATCTACTAACTTATTTTGTACTCAGGGTAATAAAAAATCACATTCTTCACAATAAAGGCGGGACATGCCGCTCTACACCGGTTTGTTTTTTTAAAATGCCTATTGCCAAGCTATGTCCTGCAGACGAACTTAGGCGACCATATATTCTTAAAAAGCACCAAAACATTTACTTGTACAAAAAATTCTAGCTTGATGTTAGTGAGACACTTTTTTGCATGATATCTCCAGGACTATAAATATTCCCTATTTACTCTAAATAGACACTAGTTATTATTAGTGGCCTAATAAAAATCCAGTTTCATAAGTTATTAATTCTCTTTTAATTAAAAATTAAAAACAGGAAAATTAAGAACTAAAACAAACAAGACGCACAGTGTTTTTAAAGCATTCTTCAGTTAATTAATTAATAGGATTTTAATAAAAGTAAGACAGAAATTATAGAATTAAGAAAGACTAGCAGAAGAGAAAAAATAGAAATATTAATAATTAAAAAGGAAGAAGAAGAAATCCAAGAGAAAGAAAAGTTAGCAGAAAGTTACTTGGTGTGTTCATACTCACTCTCAAGTTTGGCCATTTGAAATGAGGAGGAGCTGTCTAGCTACATCCCGTGCCTTTAAACCTTTAAAAACAACACAACAAATATTGCTTATTAAATCAATAATTTAAATGTGTACACTCAAGATTACAATATATCTTTAACAAATTAAGATTGGTATTTTAATTTAAATGAAATTTAAAGAAGTAACAAAATTTAAATGGCTCCCCAAAGACACAAAAAACGACAGCTGTCAATTACAAAATTTGATGACGATCTTGTAACAGATTGATTTTAAAACCTATTAAAAAATAGGCTTGTTTACTTGTAAATATTACACTTTGATATCATATAGGGTCAGGTGGGGTAATTGTGAAAATGGGGTAATTGTGAACAAAAATTGTTATCCCTCTGAAAGGTTTTTGAAGGATTCCAACTGTGGCGATCTTGAAACTTGGCGCTATTGCGAAGTTATATTTTGGGTTCCCGGTCTTTCCTGACAGCTGATTGTAAACTTCTCTCTATTTTAATCAGGTGATGCCAAAAAAGCGGACAAACAACTTTACAAGTGTTTAGATTTTCTTCTGTTTTACCTAGAGAATACAAAAGCAAGTCGTTTTAATTATTTATTTAGTAAATTACCAATGTCTAAGACATTTTCAGTGTTTTATTTTGATGCTATCAGATTTCATTAATTTTCTTGTACATGTTCACAATTACCCCACACTATTTTGTCTATGGGGTAATTGTGAACAAGCAGTTTCTCATCCTCCTGCTTAGGCGTTTATGATTAGATTTTGCTATAAATTGTTGAGCAGAGCCAAGCGAACTCTTATACTACACTTTGCATATGGTTGGACACATACTTCTCCTGAACGGCTGAACCGATCTGCACAAAATTCGGCAGGTGATAGTGACCTACCACAGTAAGGTATAAATCTGAAATGGTCAGAAGTCAGAATTAGTATTAGTAGTAGTCCTCTTCCTATTTAGTATAGGTAAATAAATTTTTCCCTGGGCCTACCTGAGTAGCAAATGGTCATTCACATTTACCCCCTATCCTAAGGGGTAATTGTGAATTCAAAGGGGTAATTGTGAATAGGCTCCCACCAGTTAATAATCACTACTAT
>KZ651054.1:741195-759417 GCA_001010745.2 Gerris buenoi | reverse complement strand
GTAAGTTTCACGCTTTTATCTCTTTTGGTTCAAAAGTTATTGGAACCGTACAGAGTGACAGACAGACAGACAGACAGACAGACACAGGAACGAAACTATAAGGGTTTCTTTTTTTTTGGTTTTACCAACGAAACCCTAAAAATGGATAAGATAATACCTGAACAAGGTCGAGTTTTACAACAATCTTTGGGAAAGAAACCTAAAAACTTGATATTATGTGCAATAGTAAACTGAGTGAAATGTCTTATTGAAAAATAATAAATTGAAATACTTATAAAAAGGTTTAAATTAAGTAGAAATTTAAATACATATATTAAATGTACGCTTTGTTTTTCAGTGAAAACAGTAAATACCGGTGTTGGTTGACCTTTATTTTAATTATGGAATCCTCAATTTTAATCCTGATATCAATGGTTTTATTTATTTCTATTACTAAAGATGACACTTAATAACTTAAGTATTTTATGTGTCTTTTTTAATAGCATATTTCCAATTTGTAGTTATATTAAAAGAAAACCAATTTATTTTATTAGTTAATGTATCACTTAAAAAATAATACTCGACTCTAAAGATAAATTTAATGTAAAAGCTGTGAAGCAAAGAAGTTTAGATTCAGACGTAGGTATTATTTATTGCCTGATGCTCACCATCACAGACGTTATAATCAAACTATATCCAATATAATCTTTAAAGATTCGTCCTAATGTGTAACTAAATATAACTCCTAAAGTACCGTGGTTAAGGAGTTTATCTTATCAGCACCAATTTTCAGAATTTACAAGTTATATGATCTCCGTTTAGATAAAATCTTTTCTTGGTCTGTTTATAATGCTAAACAACAACTAAGTGGTAGAAGGGGTTTGAGGAAAACTTGCAGGAAGGCGCCCTAATAAAATAAAAATAATACGGGCTGAAAAGTGCAGGCTAATGACTGACCGGTTCTAATATACATATGTAATTTTTAGATTCCCTCCGGTTTCAAAGCCGATTATGCAAGGAGGCCTTTGTTCATGTGTTAATATAAATGCGAGTGCGTGGTAAAGAGGCCAAATGTGTCAGAGTGTGTGAATGCGTCTATGAACTCAGGGGGTGTGTTATTGTTACGAAAATAGGGTATAGGTTACCAATTTAGTGTTAAGTATGGGCACACACTGGCGCACACGTTCTACTGGACCGCAGCCAATTTGGCTGGGTCCCAGATGGGCAGGGAACTTGAGGCATCCCCTCCACCTTGCCAATCATCACTCATCCCGTATTATGTGGACTAGATACAAGGAAATCACCCAGCTTTTTTCTCAAGCTTCTATATATTATTATCACTTTGTTGTTATTACTACCAATTGGAAAAGGTCCTTGAAAAACACGAAATTTATACCTTAGAAGAAAATAAAGTTAAATAAAAAGAATTTTAGGTTGTATTTAAACAAGCAGGTCATGTAAACTTTGAAAATCTAAATTCAAAGAAATTTAAGATTTTGGACAGAAATTTAAGATTTTGAACGTGTCCAGACAGAGGAAGAAAAACATTTCCCAGAGAGAGGACTCAGTTTCAGTGGTCAGAAAACATAAATTTGGTATAATACGTTGTAGCTTAGCGTTGAAGTCGAAAAGTTTAAATCTTTTAATGACAAGTCATTATCAGAAAACCAATAGTAGCTTCATAGTACCAGGTAACGAAGGACTCACTCGGAGCCCATCAAGGCTGTAAACGAGGAAAGGAAAATTTTAAGAATTGCTATTACAAGTATAAGGAAGATGGCGTATACACAGTGGGAAGTTAGGCAGTGTAAATGTCAGAAGGGCACCGCCCCGGGTTACCTCTGACCTTTCGACTTGATGATGCCCTTCCACCCCTCCTCCTGTTCCAAGGGGTATTTTATTTCCTCGGGAGTCATGAATGGGAACCGACTAACCCCTAGCAACCCCTACAGAATGAATCGAAACGGCACCTGGCGTGCGTCACTAGTAGAGGGCAAGAAGAGAGCCGGCCCACACGCGTATATTCATTCTACAGGCAACAACATCTAATGCCCCAATCAAACTTATCAACGGGTCATTGTCCACACGTTCTATCAGTGTTGCTACTGTAACAGATGCTACACCTATATTATTTCATAGTGTGAAGAATTTGAATTTGCAAAAAGGAGACAAGGAAGAAGGAAGAGGTACTTGGAAGGTAAAACTGAAAGAATCTTGATCTGGTCGTCATTGTATAAAAATGTTTAGGAACTAAAGCACACCCTTCCAGCCACAGTAACCAGCAAAAGACCTAGAACGTAATAATGGGTGAATTCCTGATTTAATTATAATGGATCATTCCAGGATCTGTTGAGTGAAGTGAAATTAATGGAATACGGTTATGAGTTTTTTTTAATGGCAAAAGGTAATAATAGTAAGGGTAACTGCAGCCATTTTAATGATCGTATTTTTTAAGCATGTACATCTTTCTAAAGGTAAACCTCAAGCACAATATTGAATTTAACTGATAATCTTACGTAAGGTCTCAAAAAACTATTAAATTCAAAATGTTCGGAATCGTACATTAGACGTTGGCGAGCTAATTGAGCTTCTAAATTGATGAAATAACTTCGAGGTCCTTCTTGAAAATAGCAGAAACTTTGACATGAAAATTGGAGATGATGATAATTGATAACGATTCTGAAAACGGCGGATTCTAGATCTTTTGATCGATGATTGTATAACATGATGTTTGGAGCACTGGGCGCTAAACGTCCAGCTAATGCTGGAAGCTATTCACAAAACAAAATTTCATGTATAAAACGTTAACTAGTAATAATAACTCAGTTAACGTTATTGCTTAAAACAGCGTCATATGATGCACTCACGTGCAAAAATTAAGAACTAACACCAATCAAAACTTGTTCTCCTCCGGAAGATGTAGAATTTATTAAAATATATAGCAATTAGTGAGGTTTTCTCTCACGTCATATCGCGGTACATGCCTAATGTTTTCCGTTGACTACCATTTATTGTTGAATTTATTTACGGGTGCTAAGATGATGACACACATATACAGACGTCATGCTGGAAACCACCACTTAAGAGGTCTTAAAAAAACCAAAACGGAAAATTCATTTGAAATCTCGAAAAAAAAAAAAAAATGGGTGAAAACAATAGATTTTCTACCGTAGGTGAGGAAAAGTAAAAAAGTTTGAGCGCTTGGGGTAGAGAAACCAATGGGCGCTGAAAGGTCAAAATTATACAGGACCAAAAATGGGCTAATTATTATCTACCATCCAAATTTCATTAATATCGGAAGAGTATTTTTAGGGTCCGTAGGCGAAAGCAAAGGACCCTTATATTTTCCTGCATGTGTCTGTCCGTCCGTCGCCTGCTCTCACGGCTACACCTTTGGTCCGATGACTTTGAAATTTGGCATGCATATGTCTTGTAACTACCCACACATGTTAAAAATATAGCGACTTAAAAAATTAGGGTAAAAAAACTTAAGGGATAAATTTTTTTTTGACACCGTGAGGGGTATCATATGAAAGGGTACGTCCAGCTGATTACAAAAATATATAATTCTTTGGTTATAACTTTTAAGGGGTGAGCGTAGGCAAGTTTGAAGTGGGTGTGAAAAGTGTCCCCTCCCCTCCTCTATCTCGCTAATGTAAAGTGCAAAAAATCTGAAAAAATTCCTGAACATTCTTCGACCACAAGTAAAGATACCACTTTATGGAAATTTTTAAAAAAAAATTATTTTATTTTTACTGGTCTTATATTACTTTGCTTTGTAAGTTTCATCGCACACCTATTACCCCAATTTTGAACCACTTCCCGTCATTCAATCTTCTCCAAATTTTGTACATAGAAACAACTAAGGTGAAGAATACAGAAACCAAAATAATAATAAAAAAACAAAATGGCCATATTTCTTTGCTTTTTAAGTTTCATCGCACACCTATTCCCCCAATTTTAAACCACTTACCGTCATTCAATCTTCCCCAAATTTTGCACATAGAAACAACTAAGGTGAAGAATACAGAAACCAAAAAAAAAAAAAAAAAATTGAACATAAGACCTGTTTTAAAAAAATGGAATTTTTATATTAATTATTTATTGACAAAATACGGTTATTTTATAATTATGGTCTTTTCGATGTTTTTATATGGCTGTTTTTTTTCGGTTCAATGGCAAAAAAATACTTCATCAGAAGTTTGTTTATGCGTTTTGAGAATATCAGACCCATAGGATAGTTCAAAGTAAAGCTTTTTAGTATTTTAACACCAATATTATTAAAACACCATCAATAGGGTACTACAATACAGTGTTGCCTACGGAGCCTCGCTGTGTGCTGTTTAGCATACACTTGACTTTTTTATTTTAAGATAATATGTTAGTTCGCAAAAAGTTTAACGGACAGACCTTCAGACAAGAGATTCCTGTCCACAAATTTTTTGAAAGCGGAGACAAATTTGGATGATATGTCGAAAGTAGCCCACAGACACAGATGGTCCCAAAATATAAATATTTCTTAATATTTAATTCATATATATTTTATAATTAATTCATTTTCATATATTCGTATTCTTTAATTTGATGCATTTAAAACCTATTATAACTGCTTTTATTCATGTAACAATTTTGACAAATTTTAAATAAGGGGATGGGGTGTGTAGAAATATAACATCATTAAAGTACACAATAGGACGCGAAGAAGCTATGTCCCACACTAATTGACAGACTATATTCAAAAGTAGTCATTCGAACTAAAAGAAGGTTTGTCGAAAGTATCTCACCGAGCTTCCCATATTAATTTGAACCATCTGCGCACAAAAAGATGAGACAACAATTGTGTCAGATTTTTTAAAAAGGTGGACAATAATAGGTTGTAGGGCAAAATATAATATAAGTGCACGAAGTAGCTATGTAACACACTAATTGGCAGACTATTTGTCAATGTAACAAAGAAGCCTATTTTAGTGAGTCACCTCCTAAGAAATAAGTAGGAAAAGAAGGAACTAGAACTAAATAATTCAGAGAAACCAGTGACAGCAGGACCCAATTCCCTTTGATATTTTTTTATAATTTATCAAGGTTGCGTTATTTGCTACTTATGTTTTGCTAAAAAATGTTAACATTAGAAAAAAGTCACATATAATTACAACAAAGTTATATTATTATGCAAAAACACCTCCTTGAAATTTTATCTGAAGTATCATTTAGTTAAAAAAAAATATAATAATTTGTTATAAACAATAAAAATATTTTCAACAATAAGTTATTTCATTTTACTAAAAAGAAAAAATATTTCAAATAATAAATAAATAAATAATACAAATAACATTAACAGTATACCTAAAGAAATTTTAATTAATAAATTATTCTTCCCAGGAAGTTCATGTCTAAAAAAAATGTGTACAAGCTATTAAAAAGCCAGTATAAGTAGTAAAAAATTGCATGAACTCTGAAAAACTCCGGGAAAAGGCGAACAAACCTAAACTAGAATTAAAATAATACTAGCACATAAATTTATTATACATATTCATATTAGTTGTGTGAGTTTTTGACAAGATGTAGGTTTATAAAAAATTGGTTAATCACAGTTATTTAGGTTTTTAAAAGCCCTAAACAAGCTATAATTTTGTAAAATGATTTGGTATAGGAACAGAATCTATCAGCCGAGTTTCAACTAGATTGGATAACTGGAATAGCATCAATTAGCCCTCTCAAGATTTTGACAACAGCCAACCAGCATACAAAAGCGAAACTATTATATAGGATTTAAAAATATATCTTTTAGAAATGATCACAGTCAGATTTCATTACGCATGTGGATTCTGGCAATTTTTTTTATTTTTCTTAATTAGAAATAGAATTTTTGAGCCATTACAATACTTTCTGTGTATATAAATACTAAGTGTATAAGAAATTTAAAAAAAAGTTAATGAACAAATAAAAGGAAGTAAAAGAATAGGAGTAATTTAACTTTCTACAACTTAATTGAAAAAGTAAATTGTTAATTAAACAGCAGTTAGTAATGTGAACTTTATTACACCTCTTGGGCTCCTTATGAAGGTGATACGCCGCATAAAGAACTCGCGTAGAAATATGCTTATAGAAATATGGGTTACTTTTTTTCTTTTTTTTTATGACTACAAGGAATAATTTTTCGGGAAAAACTTACATATACCTAATCTATCTGAAAGAGCTTTAAATTAATAGATAATATGCTATCCATATCCAACCACAAGAGCATTTCCTGTAATACCAAAATTTCGGCCATATTTGTCTTCACAATGCCGGCTAAAAATTAAAATTTTGTAATATTAGTTATGTACTTAATCTTTTACAGTTCTTTAAGATTTGTAAAAGGATATACTCAATAAAAATTCGTTCTATGTCCACTATATTGACCGCCGTATTGAAAATGCAAAGTGTTAAATTTTAATAATTATAAAATATATTTTTTTTTTCTGCTTTCTAACACCTTTAAACCTGTGTAAAACATGGCACACTGACTAAAAACTTCCTTTTAATCATCCGCCATATTGGCAGTCATCTTTAAAATATTAAATTTGACATTTCAATAATTAAATATTCTTTTTCTACTCTCAAAAACTTTTAAACCGTTGTAAAACATGGCACACAGGCGAAAACCTTCATTTTAATCGCCCACCATATTGGGCACCATCTTAAAAATATTAAGTTTGACATTTCAATATTTACATTTTCTTTCCCTAATATTCAAGACCTTTTAAAACATATTTTAAAAATAAAACACTATTCAATTTTACGTACTTCTGTATATTGTCAATATAAATTATAAGTCTACTAAAACATTTTTCTATTCATCCGCAATATTGAAAATAATAAGTGTGAAATTTCCAAAAGTCTAAACACTTATCACAAATGTGGGATTTTGTTCAAAACGACCAATTTTTACGCTCGTTACCGTCAAACATACAAACAAACTTATAAAATGACAAGTCTCTGTAATGAGGTATTCATTACGCTCGTTCAAAAAATTAAAGGGGGATTTTATTCAAAGATATTTTTATAACTTTCATAAATTTGAATTGGAAGGGGGAGATTGTAATTTAATTAAACCTTTGAACATCATTCGTCCATTTTATATTTCTTCACCCTTCAATCAAACAGAATCACACAAGAGAAGAAGAAAGAACAAATACTAAATAATTCAAAGAAAGCAGTGGGGAGCGTAGGACTCAATTCCCTTGAAGCTTAGCTGGACCTGGTAACTGTATAGAAGTGTAACACAACTATCCACAGCTCTCCTTAACCATACAGACATGGAACAAACCAACAACCAAAAACTTTCTGCTTTCTATATACTATTCTTCCTAAAATATTCAAGCCGCAGTCCTCTGAAATGAGAATTCTATTACACGACTGCGAGATACTCTAAAATCTATAACACAATGCTTACGTTATACCTTTCTCCTTTTTTCGGATATCAAGAAAAGCATTTTTTGACTAAGGCTTTGAATTTTGTGGATTTTCCCCCCCGAAAGCCCTTTGGATAAAAATCCTTTATATACAAGAAAAGAAAACCTTGTGATTTATCAATGTCATACTTCAAATTATTACCATTTATCATTTATCATCATATAGGATTTTAAATGAAGGATCGGTTTGAAGATATTTGGCTATAATATGGGTTTTAGAGACGCTAGATCATAAGAGAAATGGAAAAAAACTACAAACGGAAAGTGAGTTATGGTCGGGAAGAAGTTTGTTAATCAATGAAAAGGAATGTTAATTCCTTCCAGCTGAACATTGGTTGCCATTCGAATAGTTATTAATCAACCTCATAATGAATAAATCTTTTTTCAATGTAATAAAATAACTAGCTACAAAAATACGATTGAAACTTTAAGATTTCAGTTACAACTTACAACACATGGGGGTAAAAAAATAGTCTCTTGGCAGCCTGCGTCCTTCAAGAAATAAATAACTAAATGATTACATCTGGCACCTTCACTACCTATCACGAAGAGTAAAAAATTGATTAGTACATCAATAAACCCCAAATGTTTTGAAAAAAAAACTAAAATGAGGCGAAAAAATTCACATTAGATTAAATGTCTAAACCTGCCCTTAAAGATAATATTTAGATGGTCTTTCATATTTTTAAAAATCGAATTGAATGATAACTATGAGGATATCGACTGAGAATGAAATATAATTTGAGAATAGCGAGGATCAGTCAAATAACTATGCTGATATCGACTGTGAATGAAGAAGAATTTGAGGATAGCAAAGATCAATCAAATAACAATGCTGATATCGACTGTGAATGAAGAAGAATTTGAGGATAGTAAGATCAGTCAAATAACAATGCTGATATCGACTGTGAATGAAATATAGAATTTGAGAATAGCGAGGATCAGTCAAATAATTATGTGGATATCGACTAAGAGTGAGGAAGAATTTGAGGATAGCAAAGATCAATCAAATAACAATGCTGATATCGACTGGGAATGAAAAAGAATCAATGTAATAACTATGTGGATATCGACTAAGAGTGAAGAAGAATTTGAGGATAGCAAAGATCAATCATATAACAATGCTGATATCGACTGTGAATGAAGAAGAATTTGAGGATAGTAAGATCAGTCAAATAACAATGCTGATATCGACTTTGAATGAAATATAGAATTTGAGAATAGCGAGGATCAGTCAAATAATTATGTGGATATCGACTAAGAGTGAAGAAGAATTTGAGGATAGCAAAGATCAATCAAATAACAATGCTGATATCGACTGGGAATGAAAAAGAATCAATGTAATAACTATGTGGATATCGACTAAGAGTGAAGTAGAATTTGAGGATAGCTGAGATCACTTAAAGAACTATGTTGATATCGACTGAGAAAGAAATTAAATTTGAGAATAGCGAGGAGGCAAAAGTCAAAAAGGTATAGGTCCGCTAGGAGCTCTGATATCATTTTATATAAAACTAGCTGACCCTGTGAACTTCGTACCGCCTAATAAACATTAATAACAAAAGAAATGTATAGCAAACCAATCCTCAATGTTTCGTTGTTATCGGAAAATAGATATAGATAATAGAAGTGTTTTTTTCTGTATTTTCTATTTTACCCCCCTCCTAAAAGAAAATATGACAAAGATGTACATAACAAAAATGACTGTACTATTGAAGAGCTTTTCAACGATATGCATCATGAAGGTACTTTGATATTTGTACCCCATACCTCTGATTCCCAAAATCGGAACACAGTTTAACTAACTCAGAAACCTTCCCGGGAATGCGTCCAACCATTCCCCAAAGTTTCGTCGCAATCAGATGAACGGTTTAGGCCTGGCATAAGAGACAGTGAGATAGACAGACAGATAGACGGACAAACATTTATTTTTATTTATTAAGATTTAGAACTTCTAACGGCGAAATATAGTACTAAAATGAATATAAAGAAAACCAATGCACCTAAGAGCGACACATTTTACATGTCAAGTCGTTAATCGAAACTTCAACCAACCTATATCTTCAAAATATTGTACTCTACATGAAAACTTATCGACCTCCTATGAAATCCTAACTTCCTGGAACGATATTTAAAAGCGACACATTATTATATCGTTTTAGGAGTGAGGGAAAATTCATCTCTACCCCAGAGCTAAAACATATCCATGTTAAATAAAGTTTTAGATGTACTGACGTTTCGTAAAAAAATGTTTCCTTCTTCAACGAACAATTTAAGTATTATAACGTTAATAAAACTTTTTTTTGCTATTTTTTAAATGTTACGAGTTTTTTTTTCTAATGTAGCAAGCAGATATTGTTGACATAATGTAAAATTATGGATATGGATAATGCCTATCAGACTATCTAAACAGTGTGGGTTTAAGGTCAGCCCCTTAATTCACTGTAGGCTTTTAGAGTTAAAGAAATGGGTTATAATTTTCAGTGGCATATTTTACCTTTATAAAATGTATTATAAATCAGTCGTTTATATTTTAAATTCTAGATTTACTCCAAAATGATATAAAACGTTATTCGACCAAACACAAATAAATTAAAGAATTTTCGATTTGGTTTTATATTTAAAGCGTAAACTCGATTTTAATGTTCAGTAATACTTTTATGGATGTTACAATATTCAATTAACAGTAAATCAAAAGAACATGCCTACTGCTCTTCGTAACAACTTGGTGACTATAAAGATTAAAAATCCATGAAAACGAAGTGACACCCCAGATTTCAATGCCAAAAAATGAAACCATCTAACTATATATTATATACGTCAGACTCGACAAGTAAGTAAAGGGAGTAAGGGAGAAGAGTATTACAATATAAAAATAACTCTCAGTTGAAAACATTAACGTCCGTATTTCAAAAACTTTTAGAATTCAGGAGAAATGTTCAAGAAGAACTATGATTACAATAATATAAAAACAATAAATAAATAGCCTGCAATTATCCATATTGTTCTTAAAGAGTTAAGCCCTATAATGCACGTTTTGGAATCCACAGAGGTGGATCCAATTGGCCATAATTAACCAGAATTAAGAACCAGAATCAATTAACCAGAATCACAACCTGGAAAGAGATAAAGCTGTTTGCTTATGCGCACTTATAGTAGATTCACAATCCATTGCCATTTTGTATAGAAGCTCCACTTATATTTTACCTTTCTCATTTAAAGATTAAGTAAAGATTAGGACTAAGATTTAGTATTGAGATATCGTGAAAATTTGATTTTGAGATTTTGATGGATTTACACGTTTTGAGGTCCCCTGAATCCAAAAGAGTGGTTTTTTAAAAAATGTCTATCTGTTGTCTGACGTGTCAGCCTAAACTACTGGGGCAATTTTGACAAAATTTGGCATAAATGTTCAAAATAATCATACCTCGAGCCGAAAATGAATTTTAGCCCTTTTAGCTCCCAAAAACAAAAAAAAAAAAATAAAATAAAAATAAAGAAAAGTTTAAACACGGACGGAAATATGCCGGGTTCGAATCCTCGGCGAGAAGAAGTTATTTTGATGAAATGTCCAATAATAATTAAATGTACCTACGAAAAAACGAAAAATAACAAATGGAAAACACAGGGCTAAGCAATTATGAACTTTTATTATGACAAAGTTTGTCTAAGTTGTCTCGGACCGATTTTTTTATTGCAATATATTTAGATCAATTCTCATATTTTTATAACTTGGATGATAAATTTAGTATATTCTTAAAGTTTAAAACGAAATTAGCGCTTGGTAAATGTATAAGTCTCTATATTAATTTAAAACAATAAATATGTAACAGTAAAACATCTGATTTAGTCAATGTTTTAGGCTAAACCCTCCTTTTCACCAGAAGATTACAGAAATCCTCTTAAAAAGATATAGCTAAAGAAGCCTCAACGCAGCCGCTTAAGTGAAACCAGAACAAGGACGTACTTATACTTCAAAAACAAATAAACACGACGGAATCAATTGCTGCAGGAATTATTTATTATATAATATCAACAGGTCATGGAGGAAATTTAACTAGAAATTAAGCAAAAAGAACATGGGCTAATACGAGTAAAATAAAAAGCAATACATTTTTAAATAAAGGCATAATCTATAGTTTTATTAATATTTTATTAATTTAAAATTGAATAGTGTCACCAAATTTTGGTGAAATCTGATACTCAAATTCCTTATCAACATGTACGTCGTGTTTCGTGTAACCAAGAAACACAGAAGTAATTATGAAAGAAAATATGATGTTTATATTTACAATTCTTAAATAAGCTTATTCTGGATATTTAGAAATAATCAAATTAAAAAGTGAATTGGTACTTATGCAATGTAGCAGAGTTATGAATTAGCAAGTCGACTCATTTTCAGTTCTAATTCTCAGTATCTACAGATATTCAGAAATGCCTTATGATCCATAAACATAAGACGAAGTAAAGAGATATAATTTGTTTTAACATATTATTTGATAACGATATTGAAATATGGTTTGAAAATTTGAGTCAATTTATATTTGTTCGAAAATCAAATCAGAATAAAAATAAAATGCTTTGTTGTTTTTTACTATTCCTTATTTATAAGGGCAATAAATTTAAATAACATAGATGAAGTTTTTTTTGATAGTTTTTATCAGTGTACCAGGAATAAAATAATAATTCCCAAAGATTTGAGGGATTAAGTTTTTTTTTATTCGTTTAATTTGAAGATATTTTCATTGGTGTTGAATCCTATAAAATTATATTAATATTCGCAACAATTTTTAATTTTGTCCTTCGATTAAAGAACAAAAATATTTTAAGAATTATAGGTATCGTTTTAATTTAAATCGATACTTCCTGAAATATGCATACATCCTTATTATAACAAAGAAAATCGAGACAATCGAACCATCTCAAAAGTTTAAATTAAAATTAAAACGTAGTAAATGAATGACGAGGGCAAAGCCAAATTTTTTGCTTTGTAAGTGCATAATAACTACAAGCGAAACAAAGCGGTACATGTGTTGGGATATCTTGGCCAAGGCAAAGCTTGACAAACACTTGTTAACCAGTTCTTATCGACTAGAGAGAAAAGCAGCAGAAAGCACACTGGGTTTTTAAAATGAAAAGTTATTTTTCCACAACACAGGATCGCAGGAAACAAATATATTTTTTAAGATTAAAAAAGCCTTAATGGCGGATATGAAAATATTTGTCGGTGTATGTGTAAATATATACATATTTCAATTGAAGGCGCAGGGTGCACCCCTCCCTATCTGGTGGCAGGGGTGGGGTAGTCAGTGGGTCGAAGCGGAACCTCCCTGGTCGTGTTTCAGGTCGGTGTAGTGAGTAAGGCCGGGGGGGTTAGGAAGCAGCTGGGGGCAGGAGCCTCCTCTTTACGGTGGATCGATGATGGAGGGCGTGGCAGGATCTCAGGTCCCGGCCTGGGTATTGATTCGGCCTGGCCACGAGGAGAAAAGCACACGGTGAACCTACACCAGGAGAGGAGGGGGTGAGATAGTGACCTATATCCTGGCAAGGGAGAGGGCACCCTCCCAGACGTTCTCCAACAACCCTTCTTCTGGTCCTCGTGTCTGAGGCCAACCACTGCCTATACATCTTAGGCCGTCTACGTCCTTATCTACAACGATCTTAACCGGGGTTTCTAGTAAAGCTCCTGTCTCTAAGGATAAAAGCTTCCACTATAGGAAGCATCCTCTGTAACGCAAAGTGTATTGAAGTTGATGTATAAAATAATAAACGAAGAGAACTACACTTCACTGACTGTAGTGCAGTTCTCATCGGAGTAACAACCTAAACCCCAAGATTCTCTTCCCACAAACCTAGATTACCACTGGCACTCCAAAGCAAAATGTCTAGAGTAATTAAAACAAGGGGTTTTCATCAAACCAAACTAAGCCCGCTCTCATTTGAATTAGTAAAACTTCTGACCTACATCACCCTTCCTACAAGTCCGATGTTGTAAGACCAACAAATAATAAATATCTCATACAACTCAAAGATTGGTGGTTTAGTGTCAAACCACAACAAATATTTAATACAGGGCGGTTTCAATGTTAATTATCACTAAACAATATTAATACTTTCAGACTTGTAATTAATATGACAAATCTTTACAATTTAGAGCGTACCCGCAAATTCAACGAGGATTCACCACCTCTCTTCGTATTTAATTTTGTGATATAGGATACAAATAACAAAAAGAAGTCTGATTTTATTGTAGCTAACAAAATATGAGCTTATGTAACTATATAATTTCGTCCTTCTAGAAGAATATAAATTTCTTTATATTCTGGGATTATTAGCCAGTTAGACTTCTACTGTATAAACCAATAATAAGATTCCACTAATAAGCTCAATACCAAGTACCTATATATGTATTAAAAAACATTTAATAAGAAATAGAAAAGCTGAATAATGTGATATCTTTAACATTGAAACACTATTTCTCAAAATGTGAAATTTTTAATTAATAATTGAATTTTCAACTAAAGTGAGTCAAAAAGTTGCGCCTATGTTGTAACTTTTCAACTGTCAAGCTTGAATGGTTCGGGAGATATGAACCAAAGAGCGACGGACAGACAGATACATCTCCCTCGTAATAAGGGTTTCGAGGATGACCTACGAAACCCCTAAAAAGAAGTAAATTAGGGTTAGTACATGGTTTTACACTTCTAAAATTCGCAAAAAAAGTCGAAAACATTTTTCTAATAAAAATTAAAACAATCTATTTCTCATGCTAGGTATTAGTGGCTGTTTCCTATTGTCATGTAATTAAAAAATAGCCTATAGAAACTAATTAATATGTATAGTAATTGATACAAATACTAAAAAAGGTATAATAAATAATAAAGAAAAAAAAGTCATAAAAAACGAATAATGTATTTTGTTAACTTATCGAATCTTTCCAGTAGGTTTGGGCCAGTTTCCGACGCAAAAATAAGCAAGTCTTTAGGTGGTTTAGAAGTACTCAAACATTTTGATTAGCAAGTCAGTAGGGTTTGTTTACGCTAAGTCAACCTACTTTTTTCTATAAAATTGTTAATAACTTTGGTTCTACTCAATATTTTTCGATGAAACCAAGCCTACAAATTGTGCAACATGTTTGCGCTCGCCTCTGAAAAAAATTAATCGATTTCATTTAGCCAGTTTTGCGCCTATAAAGTCTGAAAGAGGTGACAGACACACATACATACACGAAAAAAGTTAAGGCCGGATTCGGTTTTCGGGATGTATAAAACGAAAAAGTATCCAAAAAAATTCAATTCTGACCAAAGTACAGAAAAAAAATTTAATTTTCTATATATAGATTGCAAGTTTCATGGAATGCGAGGAGGAATAACGCACACGTATATTACTTTTTTTATGGAGATGCATTCTTAACCAACTGATAGTAAAAAATCAAGATTTAGGTAGTGTACTAATTAGTTAAGGTAATATCTAGAAAACTGTTAAACAACATTTTAGAATACGTATATGCAATACAACCGATTAAATTAAAATGGATAAAAAAAAAATCCCGTCAAGTACTTGCCAGCAAGTTACTAAAAGGGCTTCTTCGGTCATAAGAATTCATTATTATTTTTATTTATTATTTAAATAAAAACTAGGAGGCTCTGCCCCCTACACGCTTCGCTCGTCAACCCCCCCGGGCAATTCTGATACCTGGGTAATTCTAATACCCTAGTGTAGGGTATTAGTGTTATTTTGTCTATTTATTATATATTAGAACGGGGGACCGTTCAAAAAGTTTAAATCCGCTGTAATAGTTTTTGCACTTAAAAATAAAGATATTACCTCGGAACAAATATATTTTATATTCTAGATTCTAGATCTTATGTTTCACTTTTAATGCGTGAGAGCCCTACACATATTTCTTTACTTGTTACCAACAAAAATAATGGTTTGTTTTGATTTTATAGAGTTCAAATATCTATAATAACTTATCTAAATAAAACATATCTAAATAGTGACCGATAATTTTGTCAAAACTAAAGTTCCAATTATTAACATTACATTTTTGATGGACTTCAAATAGATATAATAACTCATCTAAATAGTGACCGAGACTTTTATCAATACTAAACGTAATAATTATTAAGGCGAGCGCACACGATCAATAGTATTGTCAATAAATAAAAGTATTGTCAATACATCGCCCGTGTTTTGTTTATTGTCTCGGGAATGACAGTTCCCCGTGTCATTCTTGAGCGGAATTTACTATGAGAACCTCCCCTTTCTCCACCGGAGAACCTCCCACTTATCTCTATCGCGCCAAACAGTTATATATCACTCTCTCTCTGAACTTGTTTATTTACCTTTCTCCCCCTTATCTCCTAACGCACTCTTATCAAACAGTTATATATCACTCTTTCTCTGAAATTGTTTGTTTACAAAACTTTTTTAATAATATAGGTAGATATCTATCGCTCACTTTTAAGAAACAAGATGTGCATGTATTATTATCCTTTACTATCTTTGGCGCTTATTGAATTCTTTTAGGGATAAAATGGCCGCCATTTTGGAAACACAATATATTTTTGTGAACCAAATTTCAATACCTTTAAAATGATACCCAACTTCGATTTTTCATATCACAAACATTTTGGGGGCCTAGTTACGACCCCCTAAAAATTCTAAAATTTTACTTTTTTTATATCCCCAGGAAATTTTATTGGACTACAATGATATGTATTTATGTATTTTTGCCTTATTTTTGGACCTATTCTAATGGGGTAGTGCAGGGGGGGTAAATTTTGGGTTTCTTTGAATTGTTTGGGGGGTAAAATGGCCGCCATTTTGAAAACGCCATACATATTTTTTATCTACATTTCAATACCTTTGCAATGATTACAACTTGAAACTTACAAAAAATGTAAAATGTTGTGATCTATTCGCAATTGATCGCAGCTCGCAGAAATTTGGAATTTGGAGTGTTAAAGTTCGCAATAGGTTTTCTGTTTTTGGGCAAAAAAGTTTAACTTATATACCAAATTTCAAGTCTATAGCTTCAGTAGGTTGGGAGATATAATCCAGGATGCGACGGACGGACAGACACATTACCAAAAGTATAAGGGTTTCTAGGACGACCTCGAAACCCTAAAAAGATTAATGATGAGATAATAAAGTTTACCTAAATAGTATACTAAGTTTAGTTAATGACCTAGTTCGAGTTGGTGAATCCCACGAAAAAGCTATGATGATGTTATAGTGGCTTATAGAGCTCTCAAAAAACGTATATATAGGACTAGAGATTATACAAAAAAGGCAAAGTCCTTGGCACTTGACACTACAGATAGAGGAAATGTCTATGCCGAAATAATGAAATAGAGTCGATAGAAGAATGCATTTACTTGGGACTTTTAATCACTTTAAAAGAGTACGGCGAAGAAGTTAGTCGAAGGGTAACACTCGGATGAGCTTACAATAAATAACGACATCTGTTGAAATCTGGAGTAGGCGTAGCAGACAGCAGAAAAGAGGAAACGTTAGGCGATGTATGTAGACCAGTGCTTCTCTACGACAGCAAGACTTACACACTGACTAGCAACGTAGTAAAGCGCAGATTAGTGTATGTAAAAGAGTTATGGAAAAATGCTTGTTGACAATGCAAGGAGAAACAGAAAATGCGATAATAATATGTGGATAAGAGTTGACGGGAATGGAAGGTGTAGGAAAAACACTGATGAAACTGGGAAGGGTATCCTTCCCCAAGGGTGAAAACGACTGCTGACAGATGGACGAAAAAGATATTGATATGGTATCCGATAGACAGGAAAAGAAGTAAAGGCAGACCGAGAGTAGATTTGGTAAAATCTTGTGGAGGTGGAGGAGCATATTGGCCGAGGATTGCACAAGACAAATTGGAGTGGAAAAGAATGCGAGGTATTTACACGCTTGTTAGTGTTATACACGTCATATTTTGTAATCGTTTTGGACATTTTTTTTGTTTCCAATTTAAAAAATTCTAAGACATATATCCGTTTTAGATATCACTGAACATTTTTGGTACCGTGTCTGTGTGTCGATAAGTCTGTCATCGCTCAATTATTGCGAACAACATATCTTAAATGAAAAATACAAGTCCGATATTAATTAAATTTAGATGGTAAATCAAAATTAGTCCATTGTTAGCCAAATTTTCAACAGTTTGCGGTTGTTGATTTGTTTCTCTTCCACGTGCGCACAAATATACTATTTACACCTATATCTGAAAAAATACCCATATGATTTTTTAAAAATTTGGATAATTTGGCAAAATTAGCCCCAGATTAACTTCAATCGCACATTAACTGAATTGATAGTTTAATTTATGTAAAAATCAAAATTTTTACAGATTTGAAAACAGGGGGTAAATGAAATAAATGACAATAATGGGTTGTAAGAGCATAAAATCATTACAGTAGGCGCCATAGGAAGCGAGGAAACTATGTATCACTCTAATTGGCACACTATTTTTAATTTTTATAATGGTTAATAATATTTTATCTACGATTTATACGTAATATAAACATTACATCTCTGTTTAGATTCGTAGAAAGTAATTCTTTACACACCTGTATTGATTGCGCATGCGTGTCTCATTTTTTTGAACAATTCCTCTTTTTTTCCACTCTAGTGACGTAAAGAAGAAGAATTCCTCTTTTTTACCACTCTAGTGACGTAAAGAAGAAGAATTATCAACTTTTCACACGATTAGCGAGTTTGTTTACATTTAACATAACTAATTTGATGTTTATTTAATAAAAGTAACTGTTTG
>KZ651054.1:720882-740464 GCA_001010745.2 Gerris buenoi | reverse complement strand
AATGTATCAATCTATATGATGAAAGACATCAAATAAATAATAATGATTAAATACTTTTAATCATCAGTAAAGGCCAAGAGAAGAGAACAATTGAGTTAAACAGAGGAATTCGGCAAGGTGACGTCATGTCCGAGAAAGCCTTCATAAATGTTTTAGAAAAAGCCTGTAATCAATTAGAATGGGATGGACTAGGTGTAAAAGTAAATGGCTCAACATATTAAAGTTTGCAGACTACCTGGTTTTGATTGCCAAGAGTATCGGGGAAGCAAGATTCATGATGAAAGATATTGTAGAAAAAGGAAAAACAATTGGATTAGAGATCAACGGAAATAAAAGCAAAATTATGACATTAAATATAGATGAGAAAGCAAGCATTACGGACGGAGAAGGATATATATTAGAGGAAGTAGAAGAATTCATATACCTAGGAGTGAATATAAGCAGCAAGAAGCAAGATGAACACAAAGAGGTGTATAGGTATAGGAGGATTGCGCATGGATGGAGAATGTTCAACAAGTACAAAAATCTGTTTAGATCGGACGTGAAGATGGAAGCAAAAAAGAAGCTCTGGACGATGTGTGCTCTACCAGTTTTGACTTACGGTTCGGAAGTCTGGTCACTCATTGAGAAAAATAAAAAAAAGAAAATCAGGACTGCGCAGAGAATGATGGAGAGGGTCATATTAAACATAAAAAGAAATGATAAAATAAAAAATCGCTGGATTCGTGAGCAGACAGGAATGGAAGATATAGGAAATGTGGTGATGACTAAAAATGGAACTGGGCTGGACATGTAGTAAGAACTATTGATAATAGGTAGATAATAGGCGATGATTGACTGGTACCCGAGAAACCTAACGAGGAAGAGAGTAAGAGTAAGACCTGGACAGAGGTTGGACGAGGAGATGAGAAAGGTTTGTGGGGAGTCTTGGCAAAAGGGTAGCAAATATGAGGCAAGAGTGGAAAAGAATGAGAGGGGTCTTCGTAGACGTTTGGTTCTACCAAAATTAATTATTAATAAAATTAGTAGGTAAAGTTAATATATTATTTAAAAGGAAATAAATAAATGAAATAAATTAATAAATAAGTAAAATGCAAGGAGCAACTAAATACCTGTAAAAGGTACCACGGCTTTAGCCGATTTGTGGGAAAAATGTAATTTATCATTGTAAAAAAAGATAGAAACATGTGTATACTTATTATTTTTGTAGATTTTGCTTGTTACACAATAAATGGTTATTATTATTATTATTATTATTATAAATACTTATGAAGATGTAGGTGTAAATAAATGTGTGTGCACGTGGAAGAGAATCAAATGGGGATAGAAGGTATAAACATACATGGGACCAACAATGGTCAACTAATTATGACATACCTTTCAAATTTTATTAAAATCGTATGAATCGGTATTAAGTTATGTTAGTTAGATAGCAAAAATTAAGGACAGACCAGCAGCAAGCATCCCTCATGTTTGAAATGGATTTCATGTTTGCACTCTTGGAATTTTTGAAATCTGTAACTTAAATTTTTCGTTCTTTAGAACGATCACATAGACTCCGTTACCTTCGGCGAGCTTGGTAGCAAATATGAAAAAAAAAATATCTTTATTAATATTT
The DNA here is from genome assembly GCA_001010745.2 of Gerris buenoi. NCBI lineage: Eukaryota > Metazoa > Arthropoda > Insecta > Hemiptera > Gerridae > Gerris > Gerris buenoi. The sequence continues at coordinate 738,846 of KZ651054.1, read as the reverse complement.
AGTAGGAGATTTATTAGAAAAATATTTGGTCTCGAAATCCAATAAATAAGCAATATTTTCATTTTCAGTACTTTATTTTGGGGCACATTGTATATTTTTTTTTAGTTAAGGATATATATAATTATCAGAGTACATTACAAGCGTTGTCCTCAAGTTAGGAGTACATACATGAATTAAGACGAGTCGTGTTAGATCACTAGTGGGTTAATTAGTGGGTCGAGATACTAAATGAGACACGAAACAGAATGTTTTACAGTTGAATGATTCAACGAATGATATTAAGAGTTCTATAGCAAGGATAAAACTAGAAACCATTGTGTGTTATAGGTTTAAGGTAGGTAGCACTCGTACATTAGGTAGATTTCCCGATTATAGATTAGATAAGTGTTGGAGATAAGAATATTGACTTCATCTGTCTATACATAATCGTGATGTAAAATGTGAATAAATTAAATTATAGTCTAATTTGATGATTTTTGAAACTGAATTCGAAAACAAATTAATTGTCTTGCATTGATAACATAAAATAGTAGGTAGGATAGGGTACTCTCGAGTATATCAATCGAAAATAAATCTATTATAACCGCATATAAACGTTGACTGTTAAGCTACATTCTAAACTACTGGACCAGGTTTTAAAGAAGCCACTAAGATAATATTTTTTATAAACTGATGGACAGTTACGTGATAAAGTGTTTAACGACATCCCCCAACATAAGACATAAACCATGACAAAAAGGGCTAATGCTGATAAGTGTTGGGTCAAAACGGGGTAATAAAGGTGTAGATGATTATTTCATAAAATTGGCTATATTTTGTCCCGAGAGGGACATCTTTAGGCCTGGAATCAAAGGTAATTATTTTTTAAAAAAAAGGGCTAAGTTCTAGAACCTCGATATCTATATTCTGGTCAAGTCTGCGGTCTTTATTTAGTCCATAACCTCACTTCACACCTACGTTCATGCTCAACACTGCTCTTTTATATTTACTGTTCAACACTTAGCCAGATTCGGAATGAAGCGTAATACGCGTAGACTTGGCCACTTTATAGATATCTCTACTTTGGTAGGCTGACTTTTTTGGGAAGAGGTCTGGATTTTTTTATTTTCTTCTGATTTCTCTCCTTCCCTTCACCAACGTAACTCATATGTGAGTAAGCATGACACTGATCTTTGGAACTTCTTTAGATTGATACTCCCCTATGTCAGACACAAAATCTTTAAAACTTCTCCCCTTTTGAAAATAGTTAAAATTAAGGGCTTAAATATTTTTTTGCTGTGTCCTAAGCTACTTGAGCTTAATCTATATTTCAAATGTCAAAAATCCATCTTAAGAGAAAACTCAGAGATATGAGGGTAAGAAAAACTGGGTTAATTTGGTTCCAAGTAAGGATTCACTCTATGCTTGCTTGGCCTGGCACACTGGCGAGCGCTCAGACTGGAAGGGGACATACGGGAAGACGGAAATTCATTTCCATGACAGAAAATAATAGAAAACTACCGTGTAAGAGCAGTCTTCAAGGGTTGTAAGTGTCATAGGGTAAATTAGTTTGTATTGGCTCCGTTAGCCTGAGGACACACGGCACTACAACAAATTATTGTTTTCATTGGAAGGGAAAATAATGTCCAAGCTATTGGTTTTTAGACTCGCTTCTTCAAAAGTTCTTCTAACTTCCTCTTTGTCTTAGAAATTCTTCTTCAAATTCTTTTTAAGTTGGCATAAATACTGTTGGTAATTAATTTTATTATCAGCGAAAGCCAAGTAAGTCACTGCTACATCGATACAAACAAAAATATGTAAATAATTTAGCAAAATTTACCGAGGAGAAAAGAGGAATTGTACGGAGCGGTTTCTAGAATTTTAGCCCGAGGGTAGCTGAGAATTTCGTTGGTTAACTTAGTCAAGGGATTATAAAGGGCTAGGGTAAACCTTACGGTAAGGTAAACTATTAATATAAAGATAAAAGCAAGCATGGGGGAGTGGTTGCCGGTACTACCCCACATCCTACAAAACCCCCTCCTTGCAACCTGAATAGTTAAACACTGGCTTTCCAAACTTGTCTTGGAGAAGGGGTAGGGGGACCACGAATATTTTATCTTACTTTTCCAAGCTAAGAGAACCACTCAAATACAACCACCATCATCTTTCCACAAATTAATAAACTCCCTTCTACATTAATTATTTTACTTACTATATTTTTCAACAAAATAAAACAATGTTTAAAAGACTCTGTTTAATTAATTGGAGAGGAGAAGGAATCAAGAATATTAGTAGGTATACAGGTTCACGATTTTGCGATTTATTCTTCGAAACTTAAGAATGTAAGCTAATAATAATTAATAAATATAGCTGTTGAATCCAAAATTATCGTTCAAATAAAATAACCTATTACCCAAAAGTAATATTAATAATAAAGTAAAATTAGAAAGTAAATAATTAGCTGCCAAGCTAGCCGAAGGTAACCGAAAACAACATTATCCGAATTTAAAAAAATTATAAACAAAACTGTTTTAGACATTGGGGAACGTTTTTGGTGTCATGTAAATCTGTCGATCTGTCCGTCATCATTTTTGCACACCACCATATCTTAAAAATTACAAGTCAGGTGATAACAAATTTTGAACATAATTAGACCAATGTTGGTTCCATATTAATTTCAATCTTCTGCATCTATTGTTTATTAACATTTTAAAAGAACTGATTTGATTATTAAGAAATTTGAATGGTTAGTCAAAAGTAGCCAACAGATGGCCCTATATTAATTGTAACCATTTACAAACATTTCACATTGAATAAAAATTATTGTGACCAGTGACTACACTGAGAATTGAAACAGATAAAAAAAAAAAAAAAAAAAAAAACACCACTCTTTAAATCCTCAAATGACCATTCGTCTAAAGATAGGACGTGTGGAAGCTAAATACCACACTAATTATTAGACTATATTTTCTAACCATTAGCTGAAAATTTTAATGAACATCTATAGCTAAGATATTGATATTGATATTATAGTGGAACGTGATCGGAACAATATTATATTATTATTAAATATTAAGAATAACTTAGCGTCCAGTCGAATCATTAAGACAGTAGTAAAGTATAGTAGGTTCAAAGATACTATTTTCACTAGAATGACCACTACCACGTTATTGTGCGTAATTGTGTATTGGTGTTTCACTTACAAAACCCTTATGTAAACACTACTTACATTGTATTCGCACAACGTCAGAGCGCGTTGACGTAGTGGCAATATAAATTAAGTAGGGGAGACCGGGGCACAGAGGACCTAATAAGGTTTGTGTTCAGATAACTTCAGTGTTATTAATTATGTTAAATAAGAATTATTTATTAGAATAAACATTTCTCTAACTGTTCCCCGACTCACAGTTCTTAATTTTAATTATAAGTATATTATTTTTATTTTTTCTGAAAAAAGTCTATTGGTCCTCTGTGCCCCTGTACTACTTCCGTTTATTTAGAAAAACAAATTAAATTCTATATTTTTATTTTTAGTTTTTATTTTTATTTGGCAGTAGCTACAAACAATATTTTCATCGCCATCTTCAGCCCCTGCGCAAGAACCATATGTCCATTCTTTACAAATTCAAATAACAGCATGGGGTGTACCTTTACGGTCCTCTGTGCCCCAAGCCACATGTCATTAAAAAACATTTTATGACAAGATACACGACAGACTTAATCAAGTGAAAACAATTTACATTATAAATATAAGACCTAAATTTATCAGATACAGTAAATTTGTTTAAAAATTCTGTATCAAATTAATGTTACATTTAATTATATATAACGTAAATATTAGATCACTTTCCTTGAAAATTGAAAAAAGTGTATAAAAATTGATCAAACTTAGTTAACTCTGCTAGTGATTGCTCACGTCTAGAAACAAACTAACTCTAATAGATCATACATATTTCCGGTTTGTAGCGCCACTATACAATAAAAAAAAACCCAGTGGACCTCTGTGCCCCGAAGGTCCTCTGTGCCCCGGTCTCCCCTACAACTTGCAATGTTCACATAAAGGTTTTTTTTTTGTGGTTTTTTTTGTTTTGTTTTTTTAGCCTTAAACAGCATAAATTGCCACGGGTTAAGCGGTCACAAAGAGTATAAAAGAAGGATACTATGCGTTGAGGAAGATTAGAAAATTAACGATAAAGCGTTCAGGATGAGTAAAGAAGTAGGAAGTAGTAAAGAAGTATTAAGGATAAGATGTCAGGTAAAAAAAATATTTAAGGTTTGCAAGTGAAATACCAATATAATCTATCATTATGCTCTTACAGTGAATACAATGGCATAGGGATTTCATAAAAAAGGATATAAAAACAACAGACAGAAATGTTGCAGTATAAAAAGTATTTAGCGAGTGTAACATATAATTTAAGTTACAGGTAAGTAAATTAAAATGCTGTTTCCCAACCTAAGAATTCTTCTTACAGCTTTCTAGTATAAAAATATCAATAATTAAGAACAACAAAACATATTTACCATAGTTAAATATTTGTATATTATGAGAGAGGCAGAGCAGGGAAAATCCGAGGCACCCATTGTCTTCACTCTACACAGTGTTAATCTGAAACAATTACAAAAAACATTAATAATAATACTTATAAAAGGCTCCACACATGATCAAGCGCAAGATTTTTAGACAAATTTGACATTCTGTTGGATTTACACGCTTTGGGGTACCATGAGTCCAAAAAAGTGGTTTGCAGACGCATGGAGCCTTAACTGTGGACCGAATTTGACGAAATTTGGGAGATATGTTAAGTAATTAAATTGATTTGCCTCTATATTTGGAGGCGCTACCCTCCTATCTCTAAGGATGATTGGAGTAGATGGTAGTGCCGGGTGGGACTCTCACTTTCCAACTCACTCAAGTCCTATAGGAGGGTTCCTAATCCTGAACGCACATCCTTTTGGGATGCGCCACTGAGTAGGTCATAAAAGCAAAATATCATTAAAGTACGTGATAGGACCCCTAGGAAGCTATTTATATTATTATTACTTTTTTTATTTGTTATACAAGTTTATAACCTCATTACTAAAGTTATATGTTCGATTAATTGAGCTGAGCAATATTTAAATCAATTTTAACTGAATTCCCAAGAGAGATGCTATAGATGATTTACCTACATACTACATTTTTATTTGAGAGAAGTTAGTTTTAATTTAATTTAACTGCGATTGAAGTTGAACGCAGTAAATACAATACTGTCCACGTTATCATAGTTTTATAAAGTACTTAAAGTCTTTAAAACGGAGGCGCACTCTTGTTTTAATAGTAAGGAATGAAGGCCACGATGTGACAACACGTATCGACAGATACGTGACAACACGTATCTGATAAATACCGCAAAAGAAACAAATAGGAGGATAAAAGAAACGACTGAAAAAGTAAAAGTTACATCTTACACTGGAATCCGTAAGAAACACAAGTCTTCGAAAAAAAAACAAAGAAACCCCTATTCAACCCCCCTCCCAACAAGATACATATTTAATAAAAAGACGATTTCATTTATTGTTACTGATATAAAATTAACCCGCGCTATCACAGTTTCATCACCACATCTCCAATTAGAGATCTGACCAAAAACCACTTGTGTGGTAAAAAACACCCCTCCAAGTCTGTGGTCCAAAAAAGTTGTGAAATCAACTTTCTGTCCCGCCAAGTAATGTTGGCACTTTCTCCTGACCCATCAATATCAACATAGATACTTTTCAGCTTCTTCTCCTTGGTGGTGGGCCACATTTCCTAAAACTGGAATTTTAATATTCTTCAAACACCAATACAATTTCTTGTTTCGCCTTCACATTTGCCAAATGAGGTTTGTGTGGAAAGATGGTTGTGCGTGGAATACAACCAGTTAACATTAGGTAGTACTGCAGGCACACCGCCAAGGAGAAGAAGCTGAAAAGTATCTATGTTGATAGTGATGGGTCAGGAGAAAGTGCCAACATCACTTGGCGGGATAGAAAGTTGATTTCACAACTTTTTTGGACCACAGACTTGGCGGGGTGTTTTTTTACCACACAAGTGGTTTTTGGTCAGATTTCATGACTTTTTGTACGGTTCCTAAGGAAGGATTCTCTAAACTCTAAACTGTTTATTCCCACACATTAGAATCAAATAAAAGTGAAGTTAAAAGCTTGACAAGTTCTATAGAGAGGTCTATTGGAGAACTACGAGACCTATGACATTAAAAGACTTATCATTCTGATATAGAAGTATAGAAAACATAAAAAATAAGATAATAATAATTATAAAGTAATAATATATAATAATAATAATAAATAATAAAATAAAATCATAGAAAACAGAAATATATGTATTAATAAACAAATTACCCCCCCCCCTTGAACTCAAGAGAATAAGGTTGAACTAAACCCTGAACCTATAATACTAAGTTCAAAAGATGTACTCGTAAATAGAAGTCATTCATAGGTCATCTGACAAGCACGAAACTACTACTCAATACACTGCTGTACCTCTGCTTAAGTGTGGTTAAGTGTGGCTTAAGGGGGGGATTTGAGTTGAAAGGGGACGCACTAGAGCCTTAGACGAATACATAAAGCCCTCATTTATTGAAATCGGTTAAGTAGTTTAGGCTGTAGGTGCGTCAACGTTAGAGTGACTGTTCGCTAGCTTGGTTTCTCGCTCTGCGTTAAGCGTAGGAATGAGCTATCTCAATTTTTTTGATCTAGGAATGCACTAGGGTTCTTGACGAATCCAAAAAGCCCTCATTCATTAAAATCGGTTCAGTAGTTTAGGCTGTAGGTGCGTCAACATAAAATGAAGGAAGAATAAGAATAAGAAGAAGTCATCAAAACTACCATTTTCAAACCTATTTTTCTCTACTTCTACTTGGCCGATTTTGACCATTTTTTTTTATTTTTAATCTACAGGACACGGCCTACAAAGATATTAAAAAACTATTTAGGTAGCTTGTACGTATTTCACGCTGCAGACCCTCAAAAAGCCTAGTTTGTCACCTACAGTGTATATACACTGGCAGCTTTTGTGAAATTTTGACTTTTTGACTTGGCGGGGCGGAACGCTGCTGCGTTCCTAAATATGATTTTCATATTGATTGTGTTAAAATAATAATAGTTGCGAATCTCTTACTAATAAATGGTTTATTTATATTATCACAGCGCACACTTTAACCCAAACAGTGTGAAACTGAGATTTGAACGGAATTGCGGCTAAAGAGATTTGAAATTTCGTACAAAAATCAGCCCTTACATGAAGGTGAGCTGGTTGCGCTGAAATTTGTACCAATTTACCTCTTTAAAGGACTAATATTTCCACTAAATTTCGTTTTGATATCTTATACCTGAATCTAAACTTTGAAACTTTAACGCTAAATAATTTTTTTAAATAACTATTTCACCAATTGACCTGAAATTCGCGCCGGTAATACCCATCTATAAGATAAATAAGTCCTCCACATTTTATCTTAATATCTGCCGCCATTTTAAATACTGACTTTTGATTTTTACATAGAAAAGTGTTATTTTACATTTTTAAATACTAAAAAATACGGACGTCCCTATAACAGGTCTCATTATACCGTACTTGACTTTTAACAGGAAAAGTTATAATTCACATATAAAAAATCTGTTGTCATTTACAGGTATGTTTGGTGAAGTAATATTCCGAGACGCCATGCGTCAGATTTTTCTGCAGAGTAGAAACGGACTAAACCCGTCACGTCAAGTATCTCCGGCAGAGCATTATCTCCAATTGATCCAGCAATACCTCTATCGTCTTACAGCTAAAATAACAAATTAAATTGCATTATCTTGTCAAGTCAGGAGAAAGGTAGTTAAGATCCCATAGCATAGACCTATTTACTTAACAACCTTACTCTCTAGGTCGACCATGAATCCCTTTCCACTAAATGTACGTGGATTTTGCAGAAAAAAAGAATATTTTCGACGAATGGATTCATGGAAGCTTTCACGATACACTAAATTCTGGTATCATATCTGGATTTAGCTGCATGGAACTATTCACGATAGCGGCTCAATTGTTTGTAAAATAGCCACAAAACACACATGCCATAGATAAAATAGAAGAATCTAATCTGCAGGTACATTTGCAGAGACTATAGGCCAGGAAATAGTAAGCAGGTAATAACTCTTCAGATATAATCGTCCCTGCTACGGCAAGGTGCCATTTCCAACAGAAAAAAACTATTTTACATTTTGAATCAAAATTAGAATCAGATTAATGACAGCTTAACTTCGGTATTTCTGCAATACTTTGGACATATCAAGGTCTTTTAAGCTAAGAAGCTATCGGGCTTAGACAAAAGATTAGATAAAGGTCAAGACCTTCCGTGACGATAAAAAAGATTTACATGTGCAAATACACTGCAGAGAAAGATTAAACCCCTCCTCCTTTTCGTTTAACATCTTTACAATATTCAAATATGAAAATAGACAGCCAATTAGTGTGCTACATAGCTTCCTCGCATCCTATAGCGCATGCTTTAATCATTATATTTATTATTGGCAAATTTAGTTACTCCCCATCCCCTTTATTTAAATTTATCAAAATAGTTTTGTTTTTTACATGAATAAAGTATCAAATTAGCAATAATTAATGAGCGGAGGGTTATAATTAATATAGGGCTATCTGCGGCCTACTTTCGACAACCCTTTGATTTTTTTAAAAATTAGATGAGTATACTATTGAAGATATACGTGTAAATAAATGTATGTTTGTGCGCATGCGAAAGAAGAAATGGGTGCAGATAGTTGATACTTATATGAGACCAATAATGGGCTAATTGTGACCTACCATTTACATTCATTAATCATTAAAGTTGGACAAACTTTTTTTAATATATATTGGTTCGCAAAAATTGAGCGACACACATGAAACAGAAATGAAATCAAAAATGTCCCCTGAGTTCTAAAACAGATTTCTATCAGTCAAAATTGTTTTGATTTTTTATAAGAATTACTGAAATCAACTAAGCAAAATTTGAAGAGCGCAGACGGTTAAAATTATTCTGGGGCTGCTTGCGGGCTATTTTCACAAACCATCTAAATTTTATAAAAAAAAATGTATGTTTGTGCGCATGTAGAAAAGAAAGAAATGGGCGCAGAAGGTTAGTTCGGGTTCAATATAGGTGGTTCCGGTTCCGAACCAGCAATGGGCTAATTATGATCTAGCATCAAAATATCACTAAAATCGGACGAGCAGTTTTTAAAATATGTTGGTGCGCAGAAATGACCGACAGAAAGACAAACCGACAAACAAATTAACCAAAAGTGTTCCCTTATTTAACGATATCGCTAAACAATCCTGTTTTATAAATGCGAAATCTAGAAGAGTAATCAAAGCTTTAACAAAAAAAAAAATGTGGGGGCCTTCTTTAATAATTAATATTATCGTAAAATACTACATATCTTATGACTTGACCGACATACATCCGACTAGACATCATACTGAACTCTATTACTAATGGGGAAGAGAAGAGTCCATAAAAATGAAATTTAAATGAAAATTTAGATGCAAGATATTTTTTTTATATCTTACATCGTTCACATTTTAAACCAAAACAATCATATACCTAAAATCACTAGGGTCTTTTAATCTGTCGTGAGTGTATTTCATATTTCTTAATATTTAAAAAAAAAAGAAATCATAAAATTATACCATTACTATTATGGTATACACGCGCGGTTTCACCTTCTTTTATCACGGNACTATTTTTAGTTCGTTTTCTTTATTGAGCAGTAAATTTTTTTTATTAATTTATAAATTAATGTTTTGTTTTTATTATTAGTAATTATTTTATTTTATTATTTAATTTAATTGATTAATTCGACAAAAATTAATTATAAAAAAAATAATTATGTTAGGTTCAGATGGATATGAAGAAAAATCCTGATTTTAAACTAATGCCATTAAGCAAAGAATACAAAAATGACTAATAAATTAAACAAAATGTTAAAAAAAATTATACATATAGTGTTAGATAATTATAACTATATATAAATATGATTACTACTAATAATTCATAATTTTTAGTTGAAAATGGCTTTATATAATTAAGTATTCCATAAAAAGATCAGAACAATGACAGTAAATTTAAACAACTTTTAAAAACATTGATTACCCTGAGGTACTGACTAGTTATAATAAAAAATCATTTGCCAACAATAGACACTGGACACAATAAACGGCGGTTAATTAAATAAACGGCGTACTAGGTAAATATAAAATCAACAAATTAATATTATTAGCCCAATGCGGATTGGTCAAATATTGTTTATATATTTTTTGTAAGGTATATTAAGGTCTATTTTAGCTTAAATCAACAACCTTACCTAATTAACTCACTGAACATTTAAAAAAAAAATAAAAGAAGGAAAAAAATAAAAATAAAATATACAGATCACCAAAAACAAATATCACTTTACAAGAAGCAACCTAATTCTTTTGGAATAGCGTGCATTCCAATCTGATCAATATAAAGTTGCAATTTGAAACAAATTAGAAAAAAGTTCCTTGGATTTACTAAAGTAAAAGAAAGGAGAAAAAAATTTCTTTGAAGTTACTCACATAATTTTAAAAGGTAGTGAAGCAAATTAGAATTAAATCTCTTCTATCACAGAAGCTCTTGGTCGAATCACGTTCACAGGTAATATGAAAGGAGGATGAATGTGTTCTAACTCAATGCTAGTTCAGCAATCTCCATGGAACAAGTAACTCAAGTATCTTCTCGACTAGGAGTACAATGAAAACCCCCTACGACCGCGACCTTCATAGTGGAAAATCGCTATGGATCTACGAAAACTGCAGGGTCAAACACTGACTCATAGCTTTCCCAGGTATCAATCGATACTTGTATAAAGAATTAATGAACCTCCCACGGCTCTTCACTGAAGCCGTTTACAAATAATTCATCTCTTGATGGTTGTTTAGCTAGATAAACCAATATACATATTTAAATTGCCTGCAACTAACATCTTTTATAAAATCCAAAATGGAGTTTTTAATTCTAATTGCGAAATTCATTTAAAAAAGCGTCATAATCCCAAGAGGTTGGGTATGCTGAATGTAAATGTTAAATTTCGCTCAGGACCTGATGAGTGGAAGATTTTTCTTCTATGAATGCCACATCTGCATTGACTAGAATGCAGATAGAACTCAACTGATTAACTTTTTTGTTTTCTGCAGCTTTAAAGAAAATTATATTTTATAATTAACATAAAAAAACGTGTATGGAGCTACACAAATAATTCCCCTCCAATTATACCTGCTACGCTAGAATGAACTCTAAGACATAAGAAATATAATAAAAATCTTAACTGACTCTTATTTGAGAATTTCAATTACCACATGAATATTATTTTAAATTAATAGATTGCGTTAAAGTGATGAGCCTTACACCTCGAGGTAAGGCCAGCCACAATAAGACAATTATAAAATTATAGGAATATCATTGATGGATTGCGTTAAAGCGACGTGCTTACTCCTTGAGGTAAGGCCAACAACAAAAGACGATTATAAAATGAGAGCAATATAAATTGATACATTGCGTTTAAGTGATGTGCCCTACACCTCAAGATAAGACTAAATGACTTGATTTTTACTGCAAATATGTAAAAATTTAAGTTTAACACACTGATTAGGACTTAAGGAATCCTTTAAACGTGAAAATTATCCTATTAAAAGTTTAAATTTTACAAATATTATTTGCTACATCTTTAAGATTATTTTATCTTGTCGTTAAATATAGAGAAAGATAGAGAAAGTGGTGGCACACAAATTTAATTAATCTTAAAATTGACTTTGTGTGGCCCCACACATTCTCAATATTTTTCTACGAGATAAAATGGTGTAAAAGATTCAGCAAATAACATTTGTAAAATTTAAACTTTTAATAGGTATTTGTAGTACTATATTGTAAACAACTATTGTTTATACAAGGCAAGCAAATTGTTTTCTTCTTCGAAATAAAAAAGTTTGATATATTTTTATATTAACCTTTTAGGAGAAAAAAATAACAAATGATTGAGTGTTCCAAGAACCCTCAACAAAAAGCTGGGCCCGATTAAAAAAATAAATCGGCTATTTTTTTTTATAAACGATAAAAGAATTTGTTGGGTGTTCTTAGTATTTATTACCATTTTGGAGGTTCTAACCCCGGTTTTATTTAGAGTTGGGTCGAATTCTACCCAACCAATGGTCGAAACAATGCAAGCTAGAAGGAGAGCTTGCCAAAAGTGATTAATTTTAACTCATAATAAAGAGTTACTTTTATTAATGGGCAGAAAATATTCCTATTCAAAAAGAGGAGCATCGTTTAAATAATAAAATAAAGAAATTACACAAAATATTTTTCGCACTAGATTTTCCCCTATATAAATTACGATTAAAAACTCATTCATAATATGAGTAAATGTTATAACGATAAAGCTGAAGAATATAATTATAATAAATTTGTGAATTTTGAAAAAAATTAATTACACAGAGATACAAATGTTATTTATTTATTTATATATATTTTGCCGAAAGTTTATCAAGAATTTCATCAAGATATCGTAAACAGTTAACTACTCAGGTCTAATTACAGTAAAACATAACAGAAGAAAGAGACGAATGGGATTTTATGAATGTGCGTGATGTTAAATGGTGGCCTACAAGGGAAAGGGAGTAATGTAGGCGACCTTGGTGTGTCAAGGGCCTGCCGAGCCCTTGAGTACCTAGTAGAGTCAAGGGTTTTCTGGGATCGATCATATTCCTGGTGGCATCGAACCTAAAGAGGCCTTGATTTCAACTGCCCATATGACTTCGACAAAATAAACAATGCATGCAATCAGGAAGTAGATATTAGGAACAGATATTTAATTATAACGACAGACTGTCCCGCAACATCAATTAAGATAAGGGACTTATCTTAATTGATAATAACGTAGTTTCTAGGGGAAACTACATTAGTTATTTCAACAGAGACTACTAAGTGAAAGTGTTGTGTGTGTGTGATAGTGATAATTAAGTTATACAATCAAATTATATTTCAGTTAAAATAGATATTTAGACGAGTTTAATTGAATTGGGATATTCAGCTACATTTTTTTTAATAAATAAAATTTATTACAAAAAGCCTACATTTATTTTTGAATTAATAGTCTAAGAAAACTAAGAAAAAATACCCTTCAATCTGGGCAAAATTGCTTCATGAGCGATTGAAGTGGGTTTTTAACTAAACTAACCTTCATATCCAAAATCAGACAACATCCAATCACGGGAAAGCACCTAAAAATCAAATTTAAAATGGCGTCTGTTTATATTAAGGGTAATGAAAGCCCAGCCATCCAATAAATGTTAGTTTATATAATTCAAACAATGTAGAAAAATAAATTTTGAGTTTGGTTATAAGTTTAAATTCATTTATTTTTCTTATAGTTGTAGGCTAGGCAAACCATACATTAAATTACATTACATACGTTATTAGTTAAAATTGTTTCTTTTGATTTTCAAACACTGATCTGGTAGTATGCACGAGAGCTATTTTTGCCTAATGCCCAATAAATTGTTAAAAAAAGTGGTTATAAAAGCTAATTAAATTTACTACAACTTCTTTTCTTATGACTTTTCTCGTAGGGGAGAGTTTTTAAGATATTCGGCCCGAAACGAGAGCAATACTTACAATCTCATTTTTGGAAAAGTATAGTAATTTTGGAAGTGTCACATCTCGGTAAATTTTAGACGTACAGAGTTGTCAATAGTCTTTAAAGGAAGCCAATTATATTTACTTCAACTTCATTCCGTATGACTTTTCTCGTAGGTTAACAGTTATACGCCGATATTCGCCCCGAAACGAGAGCAATCGATTTTTGGGGAAAAAATTCCAATTTTCGAAGTGCCATATCTCGGAACCTATTGGTCGTATAGTGCTCCGATTGAGCTTATGCTGCTGGAAATTTACTGTACTTTTAAAATTGTCATAATAACTAATGCAGAAGAACCCATAGTGTACGAGCTATATTGCTATATGATAAAAACTGAAATAAGTCCGATTTTTTTATCAGTTTTTCACGTATTACCCAGTTAGCACAGGTTTTTCGAAGCTGCAAACTTAGGATCACACTAACCTAACCGGTCCGAACAACATATCAAAAAATCAAACCTATATCACGCTTTGCGAATTTCGATTTATATTTTGACTAGCCTATATCTATAAGAAAAGTAAATTATTTTAAACTTATAACCACACTCAACATTTATTTTTCTACATTGTTCGAATCATAAAAAGTATAATTTATTGGATGGCTGGGCTTTTATTATCTTAAATATAAAAAAAACAACGCCATTTTGAATTCGATTTTTAGGTGCTTTCCCATGATCGGATTTTGTCTGATTTTGGATATGTTACAAAACAAGGTTAGTTTAGTTGAATAACATGACAATCGCTCGTGAAGCAATTTTGCGCAGGTAAAATCGTATTTTCCCTAGACTAGACTATAATTCCAGTCACATAGTTATATGTACTTCTTCTAGCATACTTATTCATGTATATATACATACTTATAGAATTACTAACTAACGATAAACTTACAACATTTACCTGGTGTGACTCATTGTTTACTCATGAATAAGATGGGGAATTTAGTTAGTTATTAACACAATAGGTTACAATTTCCAATATATACACTTATATGTTGACAACAGAGAAGTTAGATATTATCAATAACGAATTATAGTATAGATTTTTACGATTTTTATTTCCAGCCTTCGTTCCTAAGAACTATATAGTTCATTTTTTAATTGTTAAAAATGTGGATCAACATGGTAAACCAAATTTCGACATACAAAATTGTACTATCAAACAAATCAACCTAGCCTTTATTACAAAATTTGTCAACAGAAATCTAATTATTTAACTAGACCTGCTTGAAGTAACTATAAATTACCGTGTTTATTTATGCTAATATTTTTATACGTTAAAAGATATCTTGTGCTGTACGAAATATAAAGCAAGAGCGAGCTTTCGCTAAAGAGTGATTCGGTATTTTTAAAATCAGAGAGTTTAAAACTCTCCGATATGGCTGAACGAAAGTTACAAGTAAGGCGTGCTTCACGTAAGTACGTGAGGCGATAATCGCCGGGTTCTGTACGATTAAGTTTAAATATTAAGCGTAATAGTTGCATATTCTTTTTCTACACTGTAAGACCTTTAAATTGATGTATAACATGCCATGGTAACTAAAATCTTTTTTTTTAGTCCACCCGCCATATTGGCCAGGCCGCCATCTTGGAAATATTAAGTGTAAAAACTCCAAAATTTGTCCAGTTGTCTAAAATGCTGAGATGTACCTGTGTGCAAAATTTCATGTTTCTAGCTATAGTAGTTTATGAATTGAAACAAGCCAACGGACAGACAGACAGAGCCGTTATATAAGGTTTCTTTTTTACTTTGTACAAAAACCTAAATAATCAATTTAGGTCCTGCAACAATCATATAAGCTTGCCTCTTACCTTAACGACTTGCTCTTAAATAACGAATTGCTGGCAAATAATAATTTTGCCAATCGTTTTAAATTCAGAACAGGGCTCATCTTGTGAACTTCATAAAATCTTATTGATTAAGCAAGTAGGCTAAACTAAATATATAATTATTAGATTAAAATATTGTATTAGGCTTGTTCCAACAACACTTGAACTAGTCCCAAACTAGTTTCCAACTGTACAACGCATGCGCATTAGGGAAAAACGGCCAATTATGATCTGTTGCGCATGCGTCGGACAGTTCCGAACCAGTTTAAAGTGTGGTTGGAACAAACCTATTATAAGACGGCTGTCACCCCGAAAAGACAGTCAACAAGAGATAGGTCTTTTTTACTGAACCGATCACCAACGAGGGTATGATTTTTCTGAACATGTATGCAAAATGTCGTAAAAATCGGCACAGTAACTAAAATACTCTGTCGATGCTCCACGCGTCAGCACAGACGTCAAACTACAGACAGACATTTTTTAAGACCCACATTTTTGGACACAGGGGACCTAAAAACGTGTAAATCTATCAAAATCAATGGATTTACTTTTGCGGTATCACAATACTTTCTCATTATACGAGAAAGTAAAAAGACACCTAATTTGAATGTTCATTAAGGCTACATTATGTTTGTCAAAAAATAGACGGGGGAAGGACACACGAAAATCAATTTTCAAGGAAAACATGGCGCAAAGATGAATTGATGCAAAAACTAAACTAAATATATATTTGTACTTAGGGCCTAGGGCGTACTCTTTCAGTTAACACCACATATGACACATTTATGTTAAAACAAATTTTCAACCCATATAGTTTTTGAGGGGTGACTTTTTAGGCTTATCAAGAATTCTTCTTTGACTGGATTATTACGCATAACAAAAGCAACGTTTCAAATATTTGTGTTGGGTCTTTCGGAGATATAGGTGCGTCACAGACAGGCAGAGCGCAGGAAGTAAAAGGGTCTACGTTTTTTCCTCTGGACTCTATAATTAACAACTTTACTGTCCCGATAAAATAGTCCGTACAGATTACGTCATATAAAAGGATCTTTGAACTTAGAATGCCATATACATGAGCAAATTAAGCTTTGCACATATCGACTCACTTGCTTGTTTGTGAGAGCGGTGAATGAACCCATATAGTAAGCTAGTTTGCAATTGGCTTATAGTTACAATATTATGCGATTGTCTGCAGGACCAATCGCGAATTTTGTTTCCAGGCATTCACGAACAAACTCATAACAATCTATAAACTTTGTCAAACGTCCCAGTCCACACCTGCAATTCGTCTCAGCAAAACATGACTATAGAGGTTGCTGTGGCTTCCAGTGGCATCGTTTTGCTGGTACAATAATTATTTTAAATTGACATTTACATAAGATAGTACGGGTTATACAAATTTCCTTCTTTCAACATCTGCCGAATTTGAAAACAATAAATTTCATTAATGAAAAAAAAAAATTATTATGCAAGACTACGAAATGATGCACAACACTCAAGACGATACCATAGACTTTCTGATCTATTACTACGTTCACACATCGTTTTGAAAGCGTTTCGGATCCAATTCGTTTTAAAAACGATCCGCGTTCATACAACAACAAATACAGGTGATCGAAATATTTCTTTTCGATTTTTCATATCGGTGACGTCACGAGTAAAACCTTCTATCTTGTTACCTAATAAGTCCGCGTATTTTTACATTTTTATTTACAAGTTATTAAAAGTTTTTACAGGTTCTTTATAGTTTTAACTTTTGTTTAATAACGTGTTTGCGGTTTAAAAAAAGAAACGGAAGCTCACGAAAGTAAAGAACTTGAAAAGTGGAAAAGAGTAAAATAACCTGATATCTCGATCCCCTCCATGACCTGTTACACGAGCGTTTTGAATTCGATTCCCCGTTCCGATCATGTATTTTTGGTGGAGTGGATCTAAACCGATACGATCTGTCGTTCTCCGTTCATACAGCGTTTTGAACTAGCGGATCGTTTTCACAACCGTTTCCAAAACGATGTGTGAACGTAGTAATTGTTAATTCAAAGTGGAATTATTTTCAAGTAATAAATTGTCACGACAATTCAAGGATTTTGGGTGGCAGAGCCATAAAATTTTAAGTAATGTATTGTGTTAGTGAAAAAAAATCGATTTTGAGTTATTGATAGTTTTATACATTTCAGAGTGTGAAAAAGTTTTTTTTTTTATTTTTTAAAATGTGTGCAGTCTGTGCAGAAGTGTAGAGGCTAACAAATGGACCGATTTCGATTAAATTTGGCGTACATGTTTAGAAAATTAATACTCCAACAGTTAACAATCAAGAAATTAATTTTAGCTCTAAATTTAGAATTTCTACCCCCAAAAATTGGCAGGGAGTCCGATTTTTTGGTTCGTATACCTTAATCGTCTAAATCCATCAAAATCTTAAACTC